>CAJVSB020000447.1:0-176308 GCA_911865555.2 Thlaspi arvense | reverse complement strand
AAAAAAGTTAAATTATTTCAAGATATATAATGTTAATAATTTCTTATATTTAAGGATTTAATTTCAAAACTTTCTTTAATAATCATTTATAATCTTATATTCTCGATCTCATAATGTATTAGAAATAAATTAAAAAGTCAAATTTTTTTAATCAAATTTAACATGAAACTTTTAATCAATTTAATTAAAAACTTACTATCATTGGAGGATTTAATTAACTTACATATAATATAAATACTTTAATTAATAACTTATAATGTAATTATTTCAAATTTTAATAATTTCATATATAAAATAAATAATTTAATAAATTATTATGTATAATATATTGTTATGGTATAGTTTTAAATTTTAATTTTATTTTTTTTTAAATATGTATATAGGATTCAATAATTTTTATTTTAAAAATTAAAATTAATTCTCATTATTTGTATTAATTTGGCAATGGTAATTTTTCTTTAAACTTGTGATTTTTCATGAAAAAAGTCCCAATACTTAGTTTCAAATTTCTTTACATATACTTTTTTCCTAGAACTACTTTTTAGATTTGTTAAGTGAAACTTTTTATTTTATTTACAATAAAAAATGTATGTAAGAAATTCTTTTTTTCTTTAGTTAAGCTTTCTATATATTAGGTAATTTATGAAATTTAAATTTGGTGATAAACTAGTAAATGACTACATTGTAATATAAATTTGATAATAAAAGAAAAAAATAAAAAAAAAATGACTTCATTCTCTAATAGATGTACAAGAGTTAAAAAATTAGTTGTAAGAACATAAGATATATATTAGAATCAACACTTTAATTCATAATGTTTATGATTCTTTTATACAAGTCCTTTACTCTTAATTTCTTTAATTTACTATTGAATTATAATTAATATTTAGGAATTTAATCATTTCATACTGATATAAATAAGTTAATAAATTATTATATATAATATTCATTTTGGTATTTTTTTATCGATTTGAATTTATAAAATCAAAACCATACCAAAATATTCGATACGATATTATCTAATGCCAAAATTTATAAATTTAAAAAAAAAAAAACGAACTTTGGTTAGGGGACAGAGGAGGCTTTCTGAGGTTGTTTATGAGGTCAAGAAGTTGGGTTATTTAAATGTCACGGCCCGAAAAATCGAGCCGTAACCGATGTTAGGGTTAGAATAAAATCTTAATCCCGCAAGCCCTATATATAATTGAACGTGTTTCTAAATCAAAGTCTTATATACAATCAGAAATAAAATCGAATCCAAAATCTTAACTACACTGTCAATATACTCACAGAATCTGTCTGTAGTCAAATAGGGTTATCTATAAAATTCAAAAATACAAATCTGACAGAATTGAAATATATTAACTTTTCCAACTAAGAGCAGAAATAACAGAAATAAAGAGAATTCTTTTTAAGTAGTAGAATCCAACTGTGTACCAAGCTCTAAATTTAGAAAAAAAATAAGGGTGAATGTACAGACTCAGTGAATAATAACATGCATTTACGAGAACAAATGACATGTATAACATTTAAGATCAAAACATTTTGCCATTTAACAAATCTTTTACATTTTCCAAAACCTTATCTTATAAAAAATCATTTATTAATATGAAAATCTTTTAGTGTAACAGATTATTTTCATATATCAGAAAGACTTTTCTGTAGAACAAATCATTCATAAATATTAGAATCTTTCAAGTATAACAAATCATTTTATATATCAGAAATCAAAATTTAAACCCAAACATTTCCATAATTTAGGGAGTTCGTAATTCAAAACATAACATATATCAGGAAACTGAACGATGAGACACAGTTAGCTGGTAAACAGGCGGCGACACACAGTCAGCCGATATACAAAATGGCGACACACAGTCAGCGGTAAACAGGACGGCGACACACAGTCAACCGATGATCAAGATGACAACATATAAGTATGCTCGGATAGTAGGATGGCAACATATTAGTTTTCTCGGATAACAGGATGGCAACAGATTAGTTTGATCGAATAACAAGATGACAGCATATCAACCATGCCAATAAACAGAAATCAAAAAGTCCAGCACCATCACCTCTACTAAATGGAGACTTGTACAGGGAGCAAGTCAGCCTAACGTTGATAAACAGAAATTAGGAAAGTCTACCACCATCACTCTTGCTAGATGGGGACCTGCATACTGTCGTTAGCTGTAGTGTTCTAAATCTGAAACTCCCATTAAAAATAGTTTTTCCAGAAATGTCAAAACAATTTAATGGAACTTTCCATTTTTTAGAATAAATGGAAAGTATTTAACATAATTTTTTAGAATTAAATAGAAATAGTTTAGCAACATTTTCCACGTAAAGAGTCAAACATAATTAACAAAATATTCCTGTCATACCCCAACCTCTCAAACCTAAGAGGCATGACAGCGGGACAATAATCAACACACCGCCGAGTAAAATCCGGCAGCCTGCCGGCTATTGTAACCCCTCTTAAATTGGCCTTAAAACCCTATGTCTGAGTACCTATTTAAATCAACAACTTCACATAATATACATAACGTGCAATAATTCATCCAATATATAGCTTAAGCATAAATCAACCCTGTATCACATTTCCAATTATCGTCTAACACCATGCTATGCTCAAAATCACCATGTAATGCTAAATTAACTATAATCATCCATAAGGTCTCAAATCAATACAACTCGTTACAATCATCCAAAATATAAATTAATCTCCCAACATACATAGCTCATATCCATAAAATAAAACCAAATAAGTCTCCAATAACTTGACCCAACCCGATGCTATAAAGTGTGCAAAACACAAGTAATACGAACACCAAGGTTCTAACTCAATAACTCAACATCTGCAAGGGGGAAAAATTTAGTGAGTGAGACCAACGTCCCAGTGAATGGTAATCAAACTAATCCTAGTGGAAACAGTCAGTTTTTGTATCAATTTAAACGATATAACATTCTCGAAGAGTTTCATATCATGAGGCATAATACTTGAATTTTCAACAATGCAAAAGCTAAATTGTTATTTTTGCAAGTCATAAAACATAAGAATGCATAAGCATGAATCATAAAAGTCTTTATGGGCATCATAGGAAAAATCATAGAAATCATATTTCATATTCAACACATATATATTATACTCTGGTCGGATGTGCACAACCGAAGGTTTCTGGGGGCAGTAAATCATAAAAACATAACATAGGCTCTCATTTGGCAAAATATAAATATGTTGGGCGCTATTACACTGTGTAGCTCGCACTAGGGGTCGCCACTCCCGGCCAAACTAACACAGTCTTTGGCGCATGGTCCATTTTCACTAGGGAAATAAACATACATATGTCATGTAATGAAAGTAGAACTGTCACCTGCCCCAGATGGCTGCTCGACATCATGTCTGGGTGCTAAGGCACCAAAATTACATAAACTTATGAAAACTATAAAATTTAGTATATACTCGAAATCATAAAATAGCTAAACTGTTTCCCGTTGTTCTCAATAGCAACCATACATTTGGGTTTGAAATGATCATTGTTCATTGTAAATCATAGTTTGCAGAAATAAATTAAGATTAGGAAGATTCCCACTCACCATGCAATATGAGCCTACAAGAGTGCTCCTCAAGCTGTAGGTCCAGGGTCTGAGGTAACTAGGGTATCCTCTCCTACAAGAGAGATACACAATATGAGAGAAATACCCTAAATACATCATACGAAAGTAATAGCTATATCCTACAACGTATAAAAAACACTTTTCCTCCATCTCTAGCCTTTGGATTTCATCCAAACATGCCCTTTATTCCATTTTCCCCTATTTCAACTCCAACCAAACATGCCCTTATTCCATTTCAACATCATCTCACCATTTATCTCACATTTCAACCATAAAATACTTCTTTCAAGATTTAATCCAACCATAACAACATAAATATCCTCAAATAAAATAATATCTAAGGTTACTTTTAATAAGAAATATCAAGATTCAAGCAAAATATCCCACAGCGAGGGTAAACCCACTTTCTCTCTCTACAACACATAATAATATCAAAATACAAAATCTACACGATTAAAAGCTATAAAATGAAAAGTGTAAGCTAAACATGTAGAAATATTGAAGAAAAACTAAAAAGGTTTGGGATTGGACCATTTTACATACCTTTTTGCCCTAGGTGTTATTTTTCTCTTCTCCACACTCCCTCTCTCTAAAAGCTACAGGAATGCCCTAAATGACTCCCCCAAACCTTTAAAACATTCACTTATAACCCAAAAAGACCATCTTGCCCTTCCTTAAAATTATTCTTAATTTTAATTCAAATAAATTTTTGGATGAATTTTGAGTATCCTAGAATATCTCCCAAATTTTTGTTTTATGGTTTTTAGGAGTTTAAGAGAGTTTAGGGGTCCTTGAAGGGGTTAAAAATTCTAAATTTTCATGAAAAAGGCCAAAAAAACGCGTCTGGCGCACTGCAGTGGCCAAAATTTAGTGTCTGCCGCGCTATAGCTCGCCTAGGTGCTATAGTGCGGTAAAACTAGTGAGCATCGTGCTGTAGCACGCTACTACAGTAACCCAAGATTTTTTTTTTTTTTTTTACAAAAACTTCATTTCTTCCAAAACTTCCAATACACTTCCTACCTTCCCAAATTCCTCAAAATTTCTCTCTAAATAAAATTAAAACTCAATCCAAAGTGATTTTAAGAATTTTTCTTCTTTTCTTTTTTTTTCTTTTTTTTTTCTTCTTTTCTTTTTCTTTTTCTTGAAGTTGGTTTTAGGTGTTACAATTCTACCCTCCTTAAAAAGAAATTTCGTCCTTGAAATTCAATTACCTGTAGATGGAAAAAGATAAGGATACCTGACTCTCATGTCGTCCTCTCGCTCCCAAGTCATTTCCTCCTTGTTCGGACTTCTCCATAAAATCTTAACAAGTGGCACTTTCTTAGAACGGAGTTGTTTCACCTCGGTGCCTAGGAATCTGAACCGGCTCCGCAACATATGTCAAATCTTCTCTTAACTCCACTGGCAGAGGTTGGAAGATGTGAGTAGGATCCGATAAATACTTCCTCAATATGAAACGTGAAACACATTATGTATCTGTGAAAGCTTGGGTGGCCAAACTAACCTATAAGCAACTGGACCCACTCTTTCGATGACCTCGTAAGGTTCAATGTACCTAGGGTCAGTTTGCCCTTCTTACCAAATCTTAATACACCTTTCCATGGAGAAACCTTTAAGAACACTTTTTCACCGACCTCAAAATTTACATCTCTATGCTTCGGATCTGAATAACTTTTCTGTCTATCTTGGGCTGCTTTCAGTCATTCTCTAATCACCTTGATTTGTTCACTGTATTCTATATAATCTTTGGACCTAGCAACTTCTTTCACCTTCTTCATCCCAACATAGAGGTGTCCTACACCTCATCCCAAATAAGGCCTCATAGGGTGCCATACCGATACTAGAATGATAATTATTTATTATAGGCAAACTCAGCCAAAGGTAAGTGCTCATCCCAGCTACCTGAAAACTCTATCACACACCCCCGTAACATATCTTCTAGAGTCTGGATAGTTCTTTCTGATTGGCCATCTGTCTGTGGGTGAAAGCTGTACTAAAATGTAATTTACTGCCCATAGCTCTCTGTAAACTATGTCAAAATCTGAATGTGAATCTTGGATCTCTATCTGATACTATGGACACTGGCACCCCATGTCTACTTATTACCTCATCCAAATATATCTTAGCCAATCTATCCAAAGAGAATGAACTCGTAATTAGTAGAAAATGTGCTGACTTCGTTAACCTGTCCACAATGACCCAAATTGCATCATTCTTTCTCCTAGTCAACGGTAACTGTGCATCCAAAGATCTAAGCTCCAACAATAAAGGCATATATACTGCCCTGAGATTATACAACCCACCTGAAGATTTCTTACTTAGGGCATCTGCCACCACATTGGCTTTCCCTGGATGGTACTCAATAGTGCAATCATAGTCTTTAAGGAGTTCCTCCCATCGCCTCTGTCTGAGATTTAACTCCTTCTAGGTAAGAATATACTTGAGGCTCTTATGGTCTGTGAAGATTTGACAATGTCCTCCATACAAATAATGTCTCCAAATCTTCAAAGCAAACACTACTACTGCTAACTCTAGGTCATGAGTGGGGTAATTCTGCTCGTGAGTACTTAACTGTCTAGAAGCACAGGCAATCACTTTACCATCTTGCATCAATACACAACCTAATCCTTTCCAGAGGCATCACTATAAACTGTATACCTTTTTCCATTTTCTAGCAAAGTCAACACTGGAGCTGTAGTCAATCTCCTCTTAAGCTTCTCAAAGCTATCTTGACACTCTTGAGTCCAAAGAAATCTCTCACTTTTCTTTAATAACTTGGTTAGAGGAGATGCAATCACAGAAAAATTTTCCACAAATCGCCTATAGTAACCAGCCAAACTAAGAAAACTCCTCACCTCAGTAGTATTAGTGGGTGGCTCCCACCGTACTATGACTTCTACCTTTTGGGGATCTATAAAAACTCCCTCTGCTGAGATCACATGCCCCAAAAATACCACCCTGTCTAACCAAAATTCACTTTTACCCAACTTAGCAAATAGTTGCTTTTCCCTCAGTATCTGTAACACTGTCCTCAAATGTTCTGCATGCTCAACTCTGTCCCTCGAATATATCAAGATATCATCTATGAATACACCACGAACTTATCTAGAAAAAGCTGGAAATCTCTATTCATTAAATCCATAAAGGCGGCTGGGGCATTAGTTAGCCCAAATGGCATCACTTAAACTCATAGTGACCATATCTAGTCCTGAAAGCTGTTTTAGAAACATCCTCGGCTTTTATCCAGAGTTTGTGATAACCCGATCTCAAATCAATTTTAAAAACACTGTAGCTCACGCAACTGGTTCAAAGAGATCATCTATTCATGGCAGAGGGTACTTATTTTTATAGTTACCTTGTTTAATTGTCTGTAATCAATACATAACCTCAAAGTACCATCCTTTTTAACAAACAACACCGAAGCTCTCCACGGTGATGCACTAGGTTGGATGAATCCTTTATCAAGAAGTTCTTGTAACTGAGTCTTTAGCTCCTTTAGTTCCGTCGGGCCATGCGGTATGGAGCTTTAGAAATCGATTGAGTACCTCATGAAACTCTGTAACTCCAAGCTTCCTAGTCCACTCAATAATCTTCTCATCATCGGGCCTAGTCCTCGTAGCTGAAGCACTAGCTGCTATGGCTGCCCCCACTGCATGACCTATAACTGCCGCCAGCTCAGAGGTGACTAAGGGAACTGGTGGCGTCGGAGCAACTGATGGTACAAGTGGTATAGGTGGCTCGGTCTGTGCTGGAGGTGACACCTGAGTAACAGGTGGAGGAGGGGGAGCTAACAGTATGTAAGTCTGTGGTACAGTAAGAGTATGCTGAGGGGGTAGATCCTGAGGTGGCGAGAGGTTTGCCTCCCAGGCACTGACGCTGCACTACCAACAGTGTCCCTATCAGGTGACCAGCTCTTTGCTCCCTACAGGGTCTACCTCGTCCTCTACCTCTACCTCTACTTCTATCTCTAGAAGCTTCCATCGTATTTCCTACAAAAAGTCACAAATCACCATTTATAATACAATTATATATACAAAATGCTATGCATGAACAAGAATCATATCACTCTTTCCCCTCAGCCTTAAGACCTTCTAACCTATGCTTTGATACCACTTTAACTGTCACACCCCAACCTCTCAAACCTAAGAGGCATGACAGTGGAGCAATAATCAACACACCACCGAGTAAAATTTGGCAGCATGCCGACTACTATAACCCCTCTTAAATTGGCCTTAAGGCCTTATGTCTAAGTACTTGCTTAAATCAACAACTTCACATAATATACATAACGTGCAATAATTCATCCAATACATAGCTTAAGCATAAATCAACTCTGTATCACATTTCCGATTATTGTCTAACACCATGCTATGCTCAAAATCACCATGTAATGCCAAATTAACTATAATCATCTATAAGGTCTCAAATCAATACAACTCGTTACAATTATCCAAAATATAAATTAATCTCCCAACATACATAAGCTCATATCCACAAAATAAAAACCAAATAAGTCTCCAATAGCTTGGCTCAACCTGGTGCTATGATGTGTGCAAAACACAAGTAATACGAACACCAAGGTTCTAACTCAATAACTCAACATCTGCAAGGAGGAAAAATTTAGTGAGTGAGACCAACGTCCCAGTGAATGGTAATCAAACTAATCCTAGTGGAAACAGTCATTTTTGTATCAATTTAAACGATATAACATTCTCGAAGAGTTTCATATCATGAGCATAATACTTGAATTTTCAACAATGCAAAAGCTAAATTGTTATTTTTGCAAGTCATAAAACATAAGAATGCATAAGCATGAATCATAAAAGTTTTCATGGGCATCATAGGAAAAATCATATAAATCATATTTCATATTCACATATATATATACTCTGGTCGGATGTGCACAACTAAAGGTTTCTAGGGGCAGTAAAATCATAAAACATAACATGGGCTCTCATTTGGCAAAATATAAATATGTTGGGCGCTATTACACTGTGTAGCTCGCACTAGGGGTCGCCACTCCCGGCCAAACTAACACAGTCTTTGGCGCATGGTCCCTTTTCACTAGGGAAAATAAACATACATATGTCATGTAATGCAAGTAAACTGTCACCTGCCCCAGATGGCTACTCGACATCATGTCTAGGTGCTAAAGCATGGAAACAACATAAACTCATGGAAACCATAAATTAGTATATACTCGAAATCATAACATAGCTGGACTGTTTCTCATGTTCTCAATAGCAACATACATTTGGGTTTGAAATGATCATTGTTCATTGTAAATCATAGTTTGCGGAAATAAACTAAGATTAGGAAGATTCTCACTCACCGTGCAATATGAGCCTACAGGGGTGCTCCTAAAGCTGTTAGGTCCAGGGTCTGAGGTAACTAGGGTATCCTCTCCAACAAGGAGGATACACAAATGAGAGAAATACCCTAAATACATCATACGAAAGTAATAGCTATATCCTACAACGTATAAAAACACTTTTCCTCCATCTCTAGCCTTTGGGTTTCATCCAAACATGCCTTATTCCATTTTCCCCTATTTCAACTCCAACCAAACATGCCCTTATTCCATTTCAACATCATCTCACCCATTTATCTCACATTTCAACCATAAATACTTCTTTCAAGATTTAATCCAACCATAACAATATAAATATCCTCAAATAAAATAATATCTAAGGTTACTTTTAACAAGAAATATCAAGATTTAAGCAAAATATCCCATAGGCGAGGGTAAACCCAATTTCTCTCTCTACAACACATAATAACATCAAAATACAAAATCTACACCGATTAAAAGTTATAAAATGAAGAGAGTAAGCTAAACATATAGAAATATTGAAGAAAAACCAAAGGGTTTTGGAATTGGACCGTTTTACATACCTTTTTGCCCTAGGTGTTATTTTTCTCTTCTCACACTTCCTCTCTCTAAAAGCTGCGGGAATGCCCTAAATGAGCCCCAAATCTTTAAAACATTCACTTATAACCCAAAAAGACCATTTTGCCCTTCCTTAAAATTATCCTTAATTTTAATCCAAATAAATTTTTTGATGAATTTTGGGTACCCTAGGATATCTCCCAAATCTTTATTTTATGGTTTTTAGGAGTTTAAGAGAGTTTAGGGGTTCTTGAAGGGGTTAAAAAATTTCAAATTTTTATGAAAAAGGCCAAAAAAACGCGTCTGACGCGCTGCAGCGCGGTCTAGCGCGCAGCAGCAGCCAAAATCCAGTGTCTGCCGCACTATAGAGTAGTAAAACCAGTGAGCATTGCGCTGCAGCACGCTGCTACAGTAGCCCGAGATTTTTTTTTTTTGGTTACAAAAACTTTATTTCTTCCAAAACTTCCAATACACTTCCTACCTTCCCAAATTCCTCAAAATTCTCTCTAATAAAATTAAACTCAATCCAAAGTGATTTTAAGAATTTTTCTTCTTTTCTTTTTTTTTTCTTTTTCTTTTTCTTGAAGTTGGTTTTGGGTGTTACAATTACTTTCCAAACAATTTCAGAAATGCCATCCATGTCCCTTATTTCACTTTTAAAACAAAATTTAATCAAAATTTTCAGAAAATATATATATAATATAAAATCAGATTTATTACAGATATAGAAAACAAAAAGTCTCATAAATACATATTATTACTCACCAGAATGACAGAAACTGATAAATTCAATCTCTGGCAACACAGGCTCAACAAGTATCATTCGAACAATATAAAGTGATAAAATAATAAAATATTTTAGTTTATATCTCTAATATATCCAAAAATCGTATAAATGAAATTCCTTAATTAAAACTTAATTAAAAATTCTAGATTTCAGTATCCAAACCATACCAAGGCCCTTAAAATCACAAACCAGTTAAATAGTCATGAACTGAGTGATAAATGTCACACTCCAACCTCTCAAACCTTAAGGGGCATGACAGCTGGGCAATAACTAACACACCGCCGAGTAAAACCCGGCAGCATGCCGACTACTATAACCCCTTTCTAGATGGCCTTAAGGGCCTCGTGACTAAGTACTTGCTTAAACAGCAATAACTTCATAATACTAACATAGCTTGCAAATAACTCATAACTCATCCAATACATAGTTTAAGCATAAACCAATCCTGTATCAATTTTTAATAACCATCTAACCTCATGCTATGCTCAAACCACCAATTAATACTAAATAAACTATAATCATCCACAAGGTCTCAAAACAATAAAATCTGTTACAATTACCCAAAATATAAATTAATCTCCTAACATACATAGCTCATATCTACAAAACAAAAACCAAATAAGTCTCCAACAGCTTGGCCCAACCTGGTGCTATAAAGTGCAAAATACGAGTAATACGAACATCAAGGTTCTAATTCAATAACTCAGCATTTGCAGGGGGGAAAAATTTAGTGGGTGAGACTAACGTCCCAGTGAATGGAAATCAAACTAATCCTAGTGGGAAACAGTCAGTTTTTGTGGCTAATTATGGAATATAAATATTCTTGAAGAATTTCATGTCAAGAGGCATCACAATAAATGTTTCAACAATATAAAAACTAATTATTTTTGTGCCGAGTCATAATACATAAGAAAGCATAAGCATGAATCATAAAAGTTTTCATAAACATCATAAAAACATCATAAGGGTCGTATTTTATATTCACATATACTCTGGTCGGATGTGCACAACCGAAGGTGTCTGAGGGCAGCAAAATCATAAAACATAACATAGGCCCTCATTGGGCAAAACATAAATATGTCGGGCGCTACTACACCGTGTAGCTCGCGCTAGGGGTCGCCACTCCCCGGCCAAGCTGACACAGTCTTTGGCGCATGGTCCCTTTCCATTAGGGACAATAAACATACATATATATGTCATACAAGTAGAACTATCACCTACCCTAGATGACTGCCCGACATCATGGTCTAGGTGCTAAGGCACCAAAATAACATAAACTCTTGAAAACTATGCAAGTAAGTATATACTCGAAATCATAACATAGCCAGACTGTTTCCCATGTTCTCAGTAGCAACATATATTTGAGTTTGAAATGAGTATTGTTCATTGTAAATCATAATTTGCGAAAATAAACTAAGATTAGAAAGATTCCCACTTACCTTGCAAAACGAGTTTACAAGAGTACTCCTAAAGCTGTAGGTCCTGGGTCTGTAGTAGCTGGGGTATCCTCTCCTATAAGAGGGATACACAACATGAGAGACAAACCCTACAAACACCATACGAAAACAATAACTATACCCTACAACGTATAAATACAATTTTCCTCCATCTCTAACCCTTGGGTCTCATCCAAACATGCCCTTAATTTCTCTCTAACATTCGGTTTCATTCAAACATGCCCTTAATTTCTCTCTAATCTTTAGGTTCTATCCAAACATGCCTTTAATTTCGTTTTTTCCCCATTTCAACTCCAACCAAACATGCCCTTATTCTATTTCAACATCATCTCACCCATTTCTCTCACATTTCAACTATAATCACCCCATTCAAGTTTAATCCAACCATAAAAACATAAAATATCATCAAATACAACAATATCTAAGGGTACATTAACTAGAAATATCAAGATTTATGCAAAACATCCAATAGGTAAAGATAAACCCACTTTCTCTCTCTACAATACACAATAACATCAAAATACAAAAATCTACATCGATTAAAAGTGATAGAAAGGAGTAAATAAGCTAGATGTACAAAAATTTTGAAGAAAAATCCAAATACTAGTGAGATCCCTTACCTTTTTACTTGTTTTTCTCCATTTCCTCTTCTTTCTCTCCTTCCCTCTCTTCCCCTCTCTATTTGGGCGAAAATGAGCCCTAAAGGACTCTTCCAACTCTTAAAACACTCACTTAAACCCAAAAAAACCATAATGCCCTTCATTAAAATTATTCTCAAAATTATTCCTAATTAATTTTTGGATGAAAATTGGGTACTCTAAAATATCTCCAAATCTTTGTTTTATGGTGTTTAGGAGTTTAAGAGAGTTTAGGGTCCTTGGAGGGGTTAAAAATCTCAAATTTTCTTGAAAATAGGCAAAAATGCTACCTGGACCGCGCCTAGGCACGCTGTAGCGCGGAAATTTCAGAGAGTACTGCGCTGTAGCGCCTAGGTGCGCTACGGCGCGATCTATAGTAACCATGAGCAAAAAAAATTTTTTTTTTTTTTTTTAACAAAAACTTCATTTCTTCCAAACTTCCAAAATACTTTTTTCCATCCCAAATTTCTCAAAATACCCTTTAAATAAATTTAAAACTCAACAAAAGTGGTTTAAGAATTATTCTTCTTTTTTTCTTTTTTTTTTTTGAAAGGTGGTTTTGGGTGTTACAATAAAACCTTAAACTGGACTCATAAAATATAAAACTGATTTATTTAACCTATAAAGTAATAACTAGAATATTAAACTAGTCTTGAACCATTTATTTGAGTGTTGAACCAGCCATGATTGGCCTCTAATATACTAAACCGCATTGAATCGCCCTCTAATATTGTGAGCCGAACTTAAATCGGCTTTTAATACATTGAACTAGACTTTTAACACATTGAACTGGTCATAATACACCTAGAACTGGGCTAAGAATGACTAAATCGGTCGGTTTTATACAATAATTCCCGTGAACTGGGATAAAAACAATGTTATTTTCATTGAATCATAATTAAATCAATTAATTTAATTATTTATCTAATTAATTTAATATTAGAAAATAAATTTTAAAAAATAATTAAATCAAATAAAATTTAAAAATTTATTTAAATTAAATAAGCTTAATTATTTATTTATTAAAATTGAAAAAATATAAAAATTTAGTTTTAAAAAAATAAAAATTCTCTCACAAAATAGTTTACATTAAAAAAATTATAAATATCTCCCACTTGTGATAATATTTCAACATTAAAAATTTTTGTTAGTTAATTTTTGTAAAAGGTAAAATTTTTTTCTCATGAAATTATAGCTGAAAATGACAGGTGGCATAAAAATCAAATTTTTAAAAAATAAATTAGATAAAATAAATTTAATTACTTGATTATATAATTAATTGAATATGAGAAAAAAATTTAAGAAATTAAAACTTTATTTAAATTAAATAAGCTTAATTATTTATTTATCAAAAATGAAAAATATAAAAATTTAGCTTTTTAAAAAAATTCTCTCATAAAATAGTTTAAAATAGTTTGCATTTAGAAATTGGTTTAGACTAATAATTTAATTAATAGTTAATAAAGTAAGAAATTAAAAAATTGTTATCGTTATAAAATAGAAAAAAATTTATTTTCATCCCCCAAGTTTCATTCCAATTGCAAAATCATCCCTGTACTTTTAAATTTTAGCAAATTCATCCTTCTAGCAATTTTAGGTAACATATTCTGATTAATGGAAGGCATTTTAGTCTTTAAACATACAATAATTAAATAAAACAAAAAATACCATAGCAAATTTTCCCTTATTACTTTCAACTAAGCATTAACGAGTTTTTTCTTATTCTATTCCTTTCAATTACAAATTAATTTATCTACGGATATAATTAGAGTGAGTATTAGTATATATTATTATATTGATTACATTTTAACTAAGTTAAATATTTAAAATTTTATTAAAATTATAATAATTAATCTATAAAATTAATGAATTATTTTAAATCATGTCATTCCATATTATATTCATATTAAAATTTTATTCTTTATTATAATTGTTAAATCATCGTAATTGAAATTTCCATTGGTTCGAATGATTTTTGATTACTTGAATTTGACTTTAATTTGTTTTGTTTAGAACCAAAATAGAAACTAAAATGGAATTTTCAATTTGAGCTCTATCTCAAACTTAACCAAATTGATTTTGAACGAGAACGATTCGACAATTATGAAATTAATTATTCTAATTTCATTGTTGATTTAATTAAACTTGAGATTATT
Organism: Thlaspi arvense; assembly: GCA_911865555.2. Classification (NCBI taxonomy): domain Eukaryota; kingdom Viridiplantae; phylum Streptophyta; class Magnoliopsida; order Brassicales; family Brassicaceae; genus Thlaspi; species Thlaspi arvense. The sequence goes on along the minus strand of CAJVSB020000447.1, from coordinate 161,765 downwards.
AAAATTTTTTATGTAAAAAATTAATATTTATTTAATTTATAAATACACCAAGTTTTAAATGTCATATAAATAATTAGTTATTATGTATATCACATCTAAAGCCTAATTTGTTTACAAATTAAATACATGTTAACTTTATATATTTAAAATTTTACTAAAACTAATAATAATTCATGATTTTAATAAATCAAAATTTTAATATGAATATAATATAGAATGACATGATTTTAAAATAATTCATTTATTTTATAAATTAATTATTATAATTTTAATAAAATTTTAAATATTTTAACTTAGTTAAAATATAATCAATATAATAATAAATATTAATACTCACTCTAATTATGTTTGTAGGCAAATTAATTTGTAATTGAAAGGAATAGAATTAAAAAAAAAAAACTCATTAATGCTTGGTTGAGAGAAATAAAAGAAAATTTGTGGTGGCATTTTTTATTTTTATTTAATTATTGTATGTTTAATGACTAAAATACCTTCCATTATTCAGAATATATTACTAAAATTTAAAACTACAGGGATGATTTTACAATTAGAATAAAACTTGGGGGATGAAAATAAATTTTTCCCCTTATAAAAATTAAAATAGAGGTAAAGTTATACAAAAAGCTATTGTAATGGAAAAATTGTCAAACAAATGTTAAAAGAAAAATAATATAATTTAGTGGATTAGAAATTTTAAAATTGAAAAGTTATTTGCAAAGAATTTACAATAATTTATATTAAAAATTTATTTAAATCAAATAAATTAATAAAAATTGAAAGGGTTAAAATTATCATTAATAGAATGGGATAAAATTGTTTAAAGAATAACGTTATATGGGAGCAAACCATTCAATTTAAAAAAATCAAAAATAACTGTGGTCAAAAATATTGTTTAAGTAATATCAAAGAGATAAAAAGAATCATAAATAAATGTTTAAAAAATACTAAAAAAGATTGGTATTATAGCGTAAAATAAATATAAAATTATCTAATAAATATTTTGAATATTAGAACATTTTTGTATATAATAAATTAATAACCAATTTATATTAGGATAAATAAATTTATTAAATATTTTATAAATAAATTATCAAAATCATTTCACTTGAATATATTTTTTAAATTTAATTTTTCAAATTTATTGTGACACATTCACTTATATATTTAATCAAATAATTAATTTATTTTATCCACATTACTTTTTTAAAATTCAGTTTTAATAAATTTAATTTTCGTCCCACGTGTTGCATACAACTATCTTTTCATGACAAAAGAAATGTTATGTCATATAAAATTAAATGACAAAATCCTTTAAATACTGAAATAATATTGCCTGTGAAAGACATTTTAAAGGTTATTTTCTTTGCTAATTTAAATAAATTTAGATAACATAAAATTTTAAAAATTAATTTAAATAAATTATATTTGGAAAAAGTAATTTTAGATAAAATAATCTTAATTATTTGATTGCAAATTTAAGTGAGCATATAAAAATAAATTGTAAAAAATTAAATTTAAACAAAATAAGTTTAAATTGAATTATACTCATTAACATTATTAAACTCAACAATTAGTTAACTTGAGTTAAAGGAGAGAAAATTTATTTCATGATACGAATAAAATTAAATATTATTCAAGTAAACTTAAAGGAAGAATAGTATTTTTTACTCCTGTCTATTAAAAAACTTGTAATAAGTCGAACCAAATTCGGTTTATATTTAGTAATTTTATATGTTAATTTGTATGTGTTTTATATTTTATTTGAAAGAATTTGTGTGGTTTTAAGTTAAAAAAAATTTATTTGAAAGTTTGGATATAAGTGAGATTTTTTAAAAAAGAAAAAAAAAAGTTATTGTAATAGTACTATAGTAGCGCGCCATAATGCACTGCACACTAGAAATTTTGCGTTGTAGTACGCCAAGGTCTGCTATAGCGCTATAAACACTGGAATTAGCGCACTACAACACATCGGATCGCAATTTTCCACTTTCTAAAAATTTTTTAAAATTTTTAACTATTCCAAAGACCCCTAAACCTTTTGAATTCTTAAAACTATAAAAGAAATACTTGAGTAACACCCAATAGTATTCAAAATTCATCCAAAATATTATGAGGATTAAAGAATGAGAGGAATTTAAAGGGGGTAGTTATGTAATTTATGTCTTTAAAGCCCACCATATATAGCCCACGTACACACTTAGGGCTCCAAACAGCCTTTTTTTCCACAGCTTTAGAGAGAGAAAGAGAGGAGAAAACAGAGAAAAGGAAAAAAAAAAAAAGATAAAAAATTACTATATCTTTCAACCCTTTTGATATTTATTCAATATATTTGAATATTTAGTTTAGTATCTCCATTCTATAGTATTTAATCGGTTCAAAATCTTTATTTGGTGATAATTTATATGCTATAGAGAGGAGGGTGACTGGACTCTCGCACAGGAAGAAATTGCATAATTGTTATTAGATTTGGTTAAAATAACTGTATATCTTATCTTACTTGAGAGAATTTATATTTTCATTGTGGATTGTAAATCTTGAAGTTATTTTGTTGGCTGGAACAAAGGTAAAACAAGAGAAATAATGTTGAAATAAAGAAAGGGGAGGTTAAGACAAGAGAGATTTGAAAACAAAGTTTAAAACTTGAAGTAGAGTGATGTTTTGAAAGAGATGAAAATTTTCTACAATTAGATCCTTGATGACAAGAACTTTGGAGGGATGAGCGGAGCACCAATCCATAATTAATAGGTGTTGTCAAAGGGAATTAAGTCAATTTAAGAATAAGGATTACAAAAACATCAAAACTAGTCTTAATTTAAGCCAAAATTAGCAAGCTAAGTGAGGGGAAATGTAGGAAAATTTCTACAGAAAGTTTTACAGGCAATCATGATGTGACTGAAACTTTAAAGCACTAAGATGAGCTAAAATGTAAGGTTAAAAAGGTAATTTAGAATATGACAAGATTAGTTAGAAGGAGGAATCAAGAAAACGATTAAAATGATAACATAGACTTCACTTAAATCTAGTTAAGCGTTTAGTGAAAAATGTGTTGAAAAATGTAAATAATAGTTCTGTAATTTTAACCATTTGGTTGAAACTCTGAGGACATGAACCAGACTTAAGGTATTTAAAGGGCTTAAGAGATGGGATTAAGTTAGTGTTATAAAGAGAAGTTAGAAAAGTACAAATTTCTATCAAACTAAGATATAGGCAAACTTACAACTTGTGTGCAAGAAATATCAAGCATAAACACTCTTATTCTAAGAGGCAGTTCTAGGACTATTGTAAATTACTAAGGGGGCACAAGATAGAGTAGAAATATAAATTACAAAAAGGTCCAAAGTAAATCTAATGCTATGAAAGAAATGAAAAAGGAAAAACAAACTGAATTTAAACTAGACTTTGCATATGTGAGTGTAAAAATCTTCTTCAACTATGATATACAAGAAATAAGTTTGTAATCTCAAATTAATACCTATTAAAATTGAAGTTTAAATAGAATGATAGCCAATGAAGAGGTATGACCATGGTCTCCAAAGAATAAGATGAATAAGACTTAGAATAAATTTAGAGGCTAAGGAAAGAGGAGAAAACTTGTAATTTTGTTATCTAAAACATGTCACATACATTTACATCTCACATTAGGATATTTTGCTCATACATGTATATATTCCATCTGCAGGAGAGGAAAACAAGGTTAGACTAGACCCCAATCAGATGACTCTTGAAACACAGTTATAGATTCTCCTTATACAATGAGTGACATCTCTTTAATCTTAGTATATTTATTAAAAATGTGTTTTTTGTCAAATGAAACTTATTTTTGGACATACTCTTATGTTTATACTAAAAAAAAGAAATAGTTTGGTTATGTTCTGATTTCTAGTGTATATATATGTGATTTCATATTTTTATGAGTTTTATGATATTTTAGTACTTTAACACCTAGACTATAATGTCGGGCAACCATCTGGGCAAATGGCAATTCTAGTTGCATTGCATGATTTATATGTGTGTGTGTGTGTGTGTGTGTGTGTGTGTGTGTGATTATTTCCCTAATAGAAGGACCAGACGCAAAAAACTGTTTTAGTTTAGTTGGGGAGTAGCAATCCCCTATGTGAGCTGCATAGTATAGTAGTGCTTGACGTGTTTCTATACAGTGTGATGGCCCAAATTATGTTTTATAGATCTACTAACCCCAGTCATAATGATTATCAATTGTGCACATCCGACTAGATTATGCACATGATTATGTACTATGATTTTTACAGGTTTTCAGACTTTCTATATTTATTTGACATCTCCAATGACATTAGTTATATCATAATTTGATGTTACTACACAAATTTAATTGTTCTTATGTTGATTATCTACTATATTTATTATTTTGAAATTTTAGAGAAGAGTATGTAAGATTATTATATCAATAAACTCTAACTATTTCTACTATAATTAACTTGATTGTTATTCACTGAGATAATAGTTTCACCCTTCCATTTTTCATCCTACCAATATCAAGAGTATGTAGTTCAAGATAGTAGTATTTCCACCAATATCATAGACATTAGTGGAGGTTGGGCCAGTGGAGTATATTCTGAGTTTGATGTCATAGAGTAATATAATTGTGATAAGGTAAATAGCCTATAAATGGTTTCATATATTTATAATACCAAGAATGTATCAAAATCTTAGATGGTTATACATAAACAATAAATTACATTTTACCTATGAAGTGTGATTAGATTATGAGATTTTATGCAAAACTAAATTGCATTATACTTTTAATATATCTTAAAGGTTAACTCAAGAGAATATGTCAAGTGTCACAGTACTTGACATACTGCTGTGCTGCTAGACTTAGTGATATATTAGTTACTACTTGATTATCATACCTTACTCAAATAGACGTGAAGTATGACAAAACCCGAGTTAGACCAAATCAAAATTTTTAGTTTATTTTTGTCTAGTTCATTACCAATTTGTCAGTTTGTGAAATATTATTTAATCAACGTGTTTCAAAACCAATTCTAATATATTTATAAACCTATCATTTTTTATTATGAAACAAGGAATCGTATAAATTATAGTCAAATATTAAACAATCAAAAGTCAAATGCATTAATTAGTAATGAGGTATAAATCAATTAAGAATTTATAAGCACATCATAAAAATATATAACATGATGTATACAATATATATGTATAATGTATTTAATATGTAAATACAATATATATATATATTTAAAATAATATACATTGATTCGGATTGGGTCAAATCAATTTGGTAAAACTCTAACCCGATTGCGATTCCAATCCAGAAGTAAGGCTTTAAATAAAATCCCAACTAAAATTAAACCAAGCTAATTTAAATTTAACTAGCTTCAATTTTTTGGCTTAATCCATTTTCTGCGCACAATTAACTAATGGATTACTGCATGGGAAAAATTTATTTTCATCCCCCAAGTTTCATTCCAATTGCAAAATCATCCCTGTAGTTTTAAATTGTCACACCCCAACCATTTACAACTCAAGGGGCATGACAGCCGGGCAATAACCAACACACCACCGGGTAAAATCCGGCAGCATACCGGTACTGTAACCCTTTCTAGTTGGCCTCAAGGGCCCTATGTCTGAGTACCTGCTTAAAATATCATCAACTTCACAATACTAACATAACTTGCAATAACTCATTCAATACATAGCTTAAGCATAAATCATCCTGTAATACATTTTATTAATCATCTAACATCATGCTATGCTCAAAAATCATCACATATGCTTAACCAATAGTAATTCATTCATAAGACCTCAACATCACATATTACTTAAAAATTCTCTAAAAAAAAATAAAACAACCTCCCAATATACATGACTCATCCAATCTATATAAACATAATCAAAAAGATCCTCGCAGCCTGGCCCACCTGGTGCTAGTACGTGAGCAAAACACAACATAAGCAAAACGAACACCGAGGGTCTAACTTAATGTCTTAGCATCTGCAGGGGGAAAAATGAGTGGGTGAGACCAACGTCCCAGTGAATGGTAATCAAACTAATCCCAGTGGAAACAGTCAGTTTTTGTATCAATTTAAATAATATAAACATTCTTGAAGAGTTTCATATCATGAGGCATAATAATTGAATTTTCAACAATGCAAAGCTAAATTGTTATTTTTGCAAGTCATAAGAGAGCATAAGCATGAATCATAAGAGTCTTCGTGGACATCATAGAAAAATCATAAAAATCATATTACATAATCATATTCACATGTATACTCTGGTCGGATGTGTACAACCGAAGGTGTCTGGGGGCAGTAAAATCATAAAACATAACATGGGCCCTCATTAGGCAAAACATAAATATGTCGGGCGCTACTACACCGTGTAGCTCGCGCTAGGGGTCGCCACTCCCCGGCCAAGCTAACACAGTCTTTGGCACATGGTCCCTTTCTATTAGGGACAATAAACATATATATATGTCATACAAGTAGAACTGCCACCTGCCTCAGATGGCTGCCCGACATCATGGTCTGGGTGCTAAGGCACCAAAATAACATAAACTCATGAAACCATGCAATTAAGTATATACTCGAAATCATAACATAGCTGGACTGTTTCCCATGTTCTCAGTAACAACATATATTTGAGTTTGAAATGAGCATTGTTCATTGTAAATCATAATTTGCGGAAATAAACTAAGATTAGGAAGATTCCCACTCACCTGCAAAAATAAGCTTACAAGGGTGCTCTTAAAACTATAAGTCCAGGGTCTGAAATAACTGGGGTAAAAAATATTTACGAAAACACCATATTAATAACTATACCCTACAACATACAAATACAAATTTTCTTCCATTTATAACCTTTGGGTTTCATTCAAACATGCCCTTAACTTCTCTCTAACCTTTGGGTTTCATCCAAAACATGCCCTTAATTTCTCTCTAACCTTTGGGTTTCATCCAAACATGCCTTTAATTTCTCTCTAACATTTGGGTTTCATCCAAACATACCTTTAATTCCTCTCTACCATTTATATTTCATCAAAACATGCCTTTAATCTCGTTTTTCCCCATTTCAACTCTAACCAAACATGCCCTTATTCCATTTCAACATCATCTCACCCATTTCTCTCACATTTCAACCATAATCACTTCAATCAAAGTTTAATCGAACTATAAAAACATAAATATCCTCAAATAAAACAATATCTAAGGTTACTTTAACAAGAATAAACAAGGTTCAAGCAAAATATCTCATGAGTGAGGGTAAACCCACTTTCTCTCTCTACAATACATAATAACATCCAAATACAAAATCTACACCGATTAAAAGCTATAAAACAAAGAGAGGAAGCTAAACATGTAGAAAAATTGAAGAAAAACCAAAGGGGGTTTGAGATTGGACCATTTTACATACATTGGAGCCTCTTTTCTCCTATTTCTCTTCTTCCCTCTCTTCCTCTCTCTATTTGGGCGAAAATGAGCCCTAAAGGCTCCTCCAACACTTAAAACACTCTCTCAAAAGTCAAAAGACCATCTTGCCCTTCATTAAAAATTAACCTCAATTTAATCCTAATTAATTTTTGGATGAATTTTGGGTACCCTAAGATATCTTCCAAATCTTTGTTTCATAGTGTTTAGGAATTTAAGAGAGTTTAGGGGCCCTTGAAAGGGTTAAAAATACTAAATTTTTATGAAAATGGGCAAAAATCCGTGTTTGGTGCACTATAGTGCGGTCCAGTTTTCTCCCCTCTGCTTCTTTCTCTAGCTTGGCATGTGGGATAAGGCTTTTGGAAGACTCAAGAGAGGTGTGGAGGGTTTATTTAGTTGGTTATGAGGGTAAAAAGACCAAATTGCCCTTGTCTTATTATATATCAACTTTTAGCCCTTATAAATTTTTGGATCAATTTTTGGGTACCTTAGGATGCCACCAAAATCTTTATTTTATAATTCTAGGAGTTCAAGAGGGTTTAGGGGTCTCTGGAGGGGTTAAAAATCATAAAATTTTCATAAATATGTGAAAAATTGTGACCTAGCGCCACGGCACACCCATTCTAGTGCCTAGCGTGCTATAGCGAGCTTGGGCACGTCACGGCGCCAAAATTCCAAAATGTAGCTCACTATAGCACAGTCTAGTGTGATGAAATTTGTTATTCAAAAGCAAAACATGAAAATGATATATGTATGTATGTATGTATGTCTGTATGTTCAATTTTTAAAAGAAAGTGGGACTATTAAGATGTAATGACTTGAGTGCTACTAGATTTAACAACTTGTTCGATGTGAATCATTAGTTCAAAATACTCAAGTTCAAGTTATTTAGTAATAGTCTCTAGTCTCTTATATATTATATCATATCATTTTCAAAATTAATATGAGATGAGATATCATAATCCCCCCACTTAAATATTTGGCGTACTCATTAAGTCACAAATCCATATTTATATTCAAACAGAATAAGTTTGAAAACCACTTTTGCTTTGATACCAAATTTATCATGGGGTACTTTGGAGGTCACAATCAGCACCAAAAATGGTTTTTTCCATTTCTAGTCAACCTCAACTTTACCAAAAATATTCTAAGTGTTAGATTTTTAAAAAAAATTTAACAAAATCTTCCTTGAACATCGGACATATCTCAAATTCATAACTTGCTAAGAACATTGTAAAATTTCTCCAGTAGTAATCAACAGGCAGTTTAGATAGTATAACAATTTCAACCATTAATAATGCATTCTCAAGTCATTAAAGACAAAGAATCGTGTCTATAGCTTTTAGGAGTAACCCTATATTGAAATAAATGGAAAATAGTAACCTAAAAATTAACTCTAATGAATATTGCCCAATTAGAATTGGACTCACCATGAAATGTCTCCCAATCATGCCATCGAACCCAATTGGGGATTCACACCAGAATCTGAAAATATTAAATAAGGGTGACTTTCTACAATTCAATGAGAAATAACACCTATTCTAAACATGTTGGGGCAAATTTTGTATAAAAAATATTTTAAAGAAATGTAGCTCATCTTTTAACAACAATTCTTTCAATAGAATATATGGATAAAAAATTAATTTTATCGTGATATAAATATATTTGTTCAAAATTTGCACTCATGAGTACATGTATATATATTCTATAATAATTTATTAACTTATCATTGTGTGGATTTTTCTTAATCGAATCTATATCACAATCCACCAAGGGCATTCATATCACATCATAACCCACCAAACATATATATATATATATATATATCTCATTATAGCCCACCATGGATATACCTCTGAAACCACACATGGCCAATACGGTGGGGTAGCATCATCCCTTGCTAGCAAAGATTCAGTCAATATCCACCAAGCCTAGCATCTCCCCCTACTAGGTAAGGTCATAACATGAAGTATCCCATCACACTGCTCTTTGCAATCAAGTAAAGTTTAATACTCTTGTAATTTTCTTTAGAGATATAATTGGAAATCTTTTATTAACAAATATTCAAACATTTTTTTCTTTAATCATCTCAAGTAATAGAAGTTTTTCAAATCACATCTACTACACTCAACATACCTTTTCAATCCTGGTTTTACTTAAAATCCTTAATCAAAACTTCTCTTTCAAAGCAACATTTTGATTTAACCAAATGAGAATAAGAATTTTGAAAACATTCTTATTATTTATCAACATATAAAGATATGCATAATCGAGAAGATTTAATTGAAAACATATATAAGAAGAAGCATTATCATTCATAGTAAAATTATATTTGATGAAAAATGGAACTATTTAGCCGCGTGATTCTCAGAATTGGTGGATAAGTATCTTGATGAACCTAGAATTAGATATATATATATATATATATTAATCTACAATTCAACTGTTCAATCCTTTTAGATCCAATTGTCATTGTGACCTCCTAACCCTCCATTCAAAATCAATTCTTACAACTACCTTTCCCAACGTTAAAACCTAATAACTTGGTACCATTGAGCAATAGAAGTTCAACTAGATGAATTTACAGTGGCATTATGTCGAGTTTCTCTATCTTGGAGAATTTCTCAATAAAATTCTAGGGTTACTAATTTTAAAGGTGTTAGCAATTCAAACAAAATCATAGTATTAAATCTTTAAAACTTTTCAACTTAGAAAAGTCCTAGAGTTAAATAGCTGAAGACGCCACCAAGCACTCAACTGTTATATTAGCTCATTGCTATCTATTGTACTTAGATAAACAACTGAAGATGCCAGGTGTTCAACTGCTTAGGTTGGCCCCTTGCCAACTATTGTGTGCAAATAAATAGCTGAAGACGTTACTAGGTGCTCAGCTATTTAGATTGGCCTTTTGTCGGCTATTATATGCAAATAGATAACCCAAGATGCCACTAGGTACTGCTTATGTTAGCCTTTGTAGGTTGTTTGCAGATAAACAAAACAAAAGTTAATAAAACTAGAGTAGTTTGTAGGGTTCATCCAAGTGAAATTTAGATTAAGGAGAAATTAGAGTAAAACCAAGGAAGGGTAAGGAAGAACAACTTCGAAATCCTTCTCGGCCTTGCATTGTTTGGAGAGAAGTTGCAAAAGCAGGGCTCTAAACAAAGCATAATTGACTAATCACAGGTAGTCTCACTGGCTTCATATGGATATCCATAGGAGAAGGGAGGAAACCATAAGACCTTTGAGAAAAAATAATCGATGCATGTAGTCTTGGTCCATCCTAGCCAGATTCTATGGATTTAATCTAAAACAGTGACAATCGGCTTCAGTCTTTCCTTAAAGAAAACATGAATAGTGTGAGTCTCTCCTAGCTCAATAGCTCCATTACACTCATCCATATCTAATGCTAACAATGTATAAAGATACAAAAAGAGAAATGCTCACTGAGGGGAAGGGCCAAGATAAGCAGAGGAGAGAAGGATAGCGGTTCCAAGTTGGCTTCTAGGTTTGATGAATTGCAGATGTTGCTCAAAAAGGAAAAGTTGCTTGTGGAGAGTCAATCTAATGGAGCTATTTCGCCAAAAATTCGAGAACTACCAATGTCGACCTTGATTTGGACTTTGATTGTGACCAATTATAGGGCCAAAGAGCTTCAATTTGGCAATTGAATCTACAGCACTGCGTGTTCAGGGTGCATGGAGGAGACGAATTTATGTTTATATAGGTGCTAGGTTGGTAGGATTTTCTCCCTCTTCGACTTTGGTCCCCCAATTTTCATGTGACCATCAGTTTGGTCCATTTTTTTGGAGTTCTTTCCTTTAGGTCATCAAGATTTTTATTTGTTTTCATTTGCTACTTCCTAATTAAAAAAATTTGGGTTAAAAAACTAAACTTCAAAATCCTTTCCCAAAAAAATTTCTATAGAAATTTTAAGAAATTTATGATTTCCATTATACTCTATTGTATACTTTAAATTAAAACATATTTATAACATATACAATAAATATTATTCATTTCTTCAATTAAATCTAGATTTTCATTTGTTTAAAGAAATATCCAACTTATTCTTGATTAGGTCCCTTGACTCAATTTGACTTCTTTGATTTGTTTACTCAATTCCCTAACCTTCCAATAATTTTTAGTTTCTTCAATTAAGTCCAAAATTAATTTGTGTAAAGACTTATATTTTGTTTTATTTTTGATATGGTCAATTGACTAAGGTCGATTTCTTTAATTTGTTCAATTAAGTCTCCAAATTTCTAATAACTCTTAATTTATTCGATTAAGTCTAAAATTGATTTGTTTAAAGACTTGTGTTTTATTTATTTTTGATTAGGACCCTTGATTAATTCAATTTCTTTGATTTGTTCAACTAAGTCTCTAAAATTCCAATAACTTCCAATTTATTCGATTAAGTCTAAAACTGATTTGTTTAATTACTAAAATTGGATTTTTTGAAATTAGGCCGCTTGGCAAAAGTTGATTTTTTTTGATTTGTTCACTTAAGTCCCTAAACTTCTAATAACTTTCAATTTCTTCAATCAAGTCCAAAATTAATTTGTTTAAAGACCTAGATTTTATTTATTTTCTATTAGGCCCCGTAATTAAAGTCAATTTCTTTGATTTGCTCAGTTAAGTTTCTAAACTTCCAATAACTTTCAGTTTCTTTCGTTAAGTCCAAAATTGATTTGTTTAAAGACTAATATTTTATTTATTTAAGATTAAGTCCCTTGACTCAAGTTGACTCCTTTGATTTGTTCAATTAAGTCTCTAGACTTCCAATAACTTTTAATTCATCGGTTAAGTCCAAATTTGATTTGTTTAAAGACTTATATTTTGTTTATTTTCCACTAACTAAAATCAATTTCTTTGATTTGTTTAATTAAGTTCCTGAACTTCTAATAACTTTCAATTTTTTGATTAAATCGATAATTGATTTGTTCATAGACTTATATTTTATTTATTTTCAATTAGGCCCCTAGACTAAAGTCAATTTATTTTGTTTGTTCAATTAAGTACTTGAACTTTCAATAACTTTTAATTTCTTTGATTAAGTCCAAAATTGATTTATTTAAAGCCTTATATTTTATTTATTTTTGATAGGTCCCTTGATTGAAGTTAATTTCTTTGATTTGTTCATTTAACTTCCCATAACTTTTAATTTCTTTGGTTAAGTCCAAAATTGATTTGTTTAAAGACTTATATTTTGTTTATTTTCCATTAGGCCCATTGACTAAAGTCATTTTTCTTTGATTTGTTTAATTAAATCCCTAAACTTCTAACAACTTTCAATTTCTTTGATTAAATCTAAAATTGATTTATTTACAGACTTATATTTTATTTGTTTTCGATTAGGTCCCTTAGCTAAAGTTGACTTCTTTCATTTGTTCAATTAGGTTCTTGAACTTCTAATAACTTTTAATTTCTTTAATTAAGTCTAAAATTGTTTTATTTAAAGACTTATATTTTATTTATGTTTGATTAAGCCCTTGACTAAAGTCAATATCTTTGATTTGTTCAATTAAGTTTCTAAACTTTTAATAACTTTTAATTTCTTCGATTAACTCCAAAATTGATTTGTTTGAAGACTTGATTTTATTTATTATTGATAAGGTCTTTTGACTAAAGCCGATTTCTTTAATTTGTTCAATCGAGGCCCCAAACATTTAATAACTGTTAATTTCTTTGATTATTAAAGAATCACTTCTAAAATATTAGTTTGAAAATATTTTTAGTAAATAATATTGCATTGGTAATAAATTATCTATTAAAATTACCAATACAACATTGTGTCGATAATGTCATAATAAATTGTAATATTTAAAAAATATTAAAATTTTAATTATTGACATAAGTATGCATCAGTAATTAGCATAATATTTTTAAAAAAACTATTAAAAAGTTACCAATGCAATGTTGCATCGGTGATTTATTTAATATTCGTTGCATGTTTGCATCATTAATTTTTGTAATACTAAAAAATTAATTAAATAATTTATCGACACAAGTCTACTTTGGTAAGTTATTAAAAAAATTTATTCTATTTATTGACGCAATTTTTACATTAGTAATTGCATCAATAATTTATTTAAAAAATATTATTGTTATTTTCTGACACAAATTTGTGTCAATAATTGCATCGGTAATTTATTAAAAAATAATGTTATTTACTGACACAATTTTGTATCAGTAATTTGAAGTTTTCATTGGTAATGGGCGTGGTTTGAGATAATCGAGCTATTGGAAGATGGGATTTTTCGTGACAATTTCTGACATAGTTTCATCGGTAATTTTCCTATATATTTGTCTAATTTTTTATTTCCCCCCACCCTCTCACTTTTTAGTGTTATGCATGTCTTATCCACCATTGACCATTTGTTATTCCTCCACCATACATTGTCCATTGTTTTGTCATCTACCACCCATTCCTCTCCTCCCAACTGACACACATCCACCACATTCAACAACCTGTTAGGATTTTAGATTATTGACTTTAGCATTATAAATTAATTGTTTGCTTATGTTGGATTTGAGATTATTGATGATAAAAGTAAAAAATGTTCTAATTATTAATTACAAATTTTCTAGGTTGTATATTTAGATTCATTTTCGTTTCTTAAATTCTCCTCTCACAAGATTAAAAGGCAGGACTATCCATTTCCTGCCAAATTCATAGAGTTTGCAAACAATTGTATCATAAACTATGAGAAGATATCAATCAATTTTGCAAATATTAACTAGGACAGTGGATTGGATGATAATAGTGGAGTAGGCATCGGAGTTGTAATTAGAAATGGTTAAAAACAAAATTTACTTACCATAATAATTTTATATTTGATATTAGGGGCTTAACCAGTAAATTAGTCGTATTATCATTTAGTGGATCAATATTGGATATTGATATTAATATTAAACTAACGAATATTAGAATTGACTTAATGTATTACAACTTGGTATCTATTTAAGTGTGCAAAAATGTTGGCAGTCAATTGAGCAATGGAGCTAGCAGTAGATCTTGATCAAATAATAATAATATTTAAAGGGACTCATCTAATATAACAAAATATTTACAATATTTGTCATCTCCTCCAACTAAAGTGGATTATCTTGTGAACGATTTGAAGAAATTCTTTCCATCTTCCAACTCAGAAATCTTTAGTTGGTGATATCAGCAAAATTTTTACATGATTTTTATACTTGAATTGAACATAACAAATTTCATATTTTTTTTAAAGTGATTTTGATAGCTGTATACAATTCCCAAGATTTCCATTAGAAAATAAATACTGAACTAATTAAGTCCTTTTAGACCTTAAAAGAGTTTTGAATGTGTAACAACCATATATTTTTTATAATGATAATTTTTTAAACAAATAGCACTTAACTTTCTTGAAAATTTAACTTTTAGTTCTATACTTTTTACAAATACATAAAAGATATTCTCTCTGTACAAATTTTAAGTTTATAGCATTTATAAAACCCTAAAATTTTGGGATATTATTTGAATTTATAAACTTAAAAGGACTTAATAGAGTTAATTGGAACTAACAAGGACCATAATAGAAAATTTTGGGCAACAAGGATCAAATTGAACAAAATCAAGAAAATAGGGGCCCAATCAAAAACAAAATCCTAGAGCCGAATTTGAGATTTCACCCGAAGACCCATGGTATCAATTCTATTCAATTAGGAAGATTTATAGGATTTAGTGTCCAATTAAGTGACAAAATATACAATTTGATGGTTAGGGAATCAAAATCCCAAACCAATTTGAGAAATTTGTGCATCAATTCATCTAATTGAAACAAGGTCTGTTCTCGAACATTCACGAACCGATAACCATTAGGCTGTCCAATTTTTTCTTCATCGACCAAATCAACACCAAGAATCAGGCACAGGGTAGTCACCAGAGACTATCCTCATCAACTTGGCCATCAATCTCCTAGGATTTGTTCAGATCATTGATTAATTTGGTCCAAATCCAAGTATACAAGTCTTGCAATTCGGGGTTGTTCGGGTGATGAAGAACTGACTCGAGAAGACTTGAGTCTAGGCTGGGAGAATGGGTTTTAAAAAAATTTTTATGGGTCATGGTCTATTGGGCTACTTTTGCTAAATTAGATCAGGCCTGTAGATTGGGCTGATTGATCTAAACCGGGGGTTAATTTTGCAAGACTGGGCCAACAGGTTGGGTTGGATCCAGATTAAAAGAATAATTAAATAAAACAAAAATATAGCAATAAATAAAGAGGTGGCCGGTTTACAGGGATTCCAACTAGTTTTCTTCCGGTTCAAAGCAAAGCACTTTAAGTAAATGATTGAACTAACTGGTCTAAGGCCAGTTTGAGAAAAATATTATTATTTTTATTTCCTGTTCAAGTGAATTTAGAGGAATTAATGCATAAACTGGGCGGTTCAATGAATAAAAGGCTGGTTCAGTGCCTTTTTAAAGGCGATTCAGTGCCTTTTTAAGCTAGTTCAATGGTTCTCAAAACTGGTTCAGGGCCACTTCAATGATTTAAAGTTCAGTCCATGATTGATGTGGCCTTCTAATGACTGATTCATGGCGGGCTCAGCCCTTTAGTGGCCGATTCATGATCGGTTCAGTACATTTAATTATAGCTTTGAGATTACATAGACTAGCTTTTATGTTTTATAAGATTGGTTTATGGCTTTGATACTTGATTCATGACTTATTTGATCAGTTCGGGACTTTAGTGGCCTTAATATGGGTTCGGGCACAGAAATCTAGAATTTTAATCAGTGTTTTAATTAAAGAATTTCATTTATACGATTCTTGGATATATTAGAGACATAAATTGAGATATTATATTATTTTATAACTTTAGATTGTTCGAACGATACTTGTTGATGTCCGAGTTGCCACATTTTATTTATCGATTTCCATCATTTCAATAAGTAATAATGTGTATTTATAAACATTTATAATTTTTCATATTTGTTATAAAATCTAATTTGATATGATATATCTGGTTTCTAAAAATATGATTTTATATGATATATCTGATTTTCTGAAATTTTGATTAAATTCTGTTTTAAAAGTGAAACAAGGGACATGTATGAAATTTCTGAAATTGTTTGGAATGAAATATCTGTTAATTATGTTTGACTCTGTACATGAAAAATTTTGTTAAATTGTATCTGTTTGATTCTGGAAGATTCTGTTAAATTGTTTTTATTTATTTTGAAAAATGGAAAGTTCTGTTAAATTATTCTAATATTTTTCTAGAAAACTATTTTTAAGGGAGTTTCAGATTTTAGAACACTACAGCTAATGGTAGTATACGTTAGATTGATTTTGTACCCTGTACGAGTCCTTATCTAGCACGGGTGATGGTGCTAGACTTTCCGATTTCTGTTTTCTACATGATTTATATGTTGTCGTTCTATTATCCTAGTAGACTAATATGTTGTCATCCTGTTATCTGGGCAAACTGATATATTGCCATCCAGTTATCCAGACACATTGATGTGTTGCCATCCTGATTACCAGCTAATTGTATGCTGCCATCCTGTTTACTAGTTGACTGTTTGTCGCTATCCTGTTTTCTAATATATGTTACGTTCTGAATTACGAACTCCCTAAGATTTTGATTTCTAATATTTGAAAATAATTTGTTACACTAAAAAGTTTATGATATTTGTAAATGACTTGTTATATAGAAAAGTTTTTTTGATATCTGTAAATGATTTATTATACGATGAAGTTTTCAAAAATGTAAAAGATTTGTTAAATGGTAAAATGTTATGATCTTATATGTTATACATGTCATTTGCTCTTATAAATGCATATTATTATTCACTAGATTTATAAACTCACCTTATGTTTTTTTTTCTAGATTCAGAGCTTGGTACTCAATTGGATTTCGATGCTTAAATGGAGTCTCTTTATTTCTATTATTTTTGTTCTTAGTTAGAAAAGTTAGTTATTTTAGTTTTGTAAATTTGTATTTCTAGATTTCATAAATAATTCTATTTGACTACAGACAGATTCTTGTGGGTATATTGATAGTTTAGTTGAGATTTTTGAACATGATTTTGTTTTTGATTGTATATGAGATTTTGGTTCAGATATATGTTCAATTATTTGTTAAGCTTGCGGGGTTGAAATTTATTCTAATCCTTACGCCAGTCATGGCTTCATTTTTCTAGGTCGTGACAAAAAATAGTATCAGAGTAAAACGATCTTGCGGACTTGTTCTATTTGGATACAAATATGAATTTTTTACTTGACAAGGATGTTAAATATTTAAGTGAAAGAGATTATGACATCTCGTCTCACATCGATTTATGAGAGTAATATGATATGGTATATAAGAGAATAGAAGTCACTATCAAACAATCTTAGGCCGTGCTTTACTTAGGTGACTGATCATTGCATTAATGAGTCTTGAGAATTGTAAGTGAAGATTTTAGATACTTGCAGCGTTTTGGGAAATTCTGATGATTATGGAGGAGTAACACTTAAACTGTTTGAGAGTAACGGTAGTTTAATCATCTCAGTTGATCTTAGATGAGTTTTTGTAGCTTTTAGCTCGGAAATGTAATAAAGAAAGTCTTCATAATTTAGAGAACAAGTTATCAAATTACAGATTTATTAGTGAAATTGTTTAGAATGTGATTCTGTACGCCAAGGAAATATTGAGAGTTGGCATGCATTATTCTAATTTTTATTTAGTTTATAGTTTTGGACGTGAGAGTTACTTAGCATTTGGAGATATTTTTGAATATTTTAAGAGATTACAGAGATTTTATTAGGTGATTGTTTTAGCATAACTCCTAAGGGATTAGCCAATATTATGAGTAAGGTGAAAATTTAAGAAATGAAATGGAGAGACTAAGGACAATGTGAAATGATTCTTTGTTAAACTTACAAATTGTGGTGTATTCTATTTTCTGAAGACTAATGAATTATGGTTGTTATAATAATTAGGCGCTTTGCACACTTATCGAGTTTTGAGTACTTAATTTATATGGCTACTTGTACATTTTTATAAACTAGAGGTGTGGAGTGGTTGCGTCAAGTATTAAATTCGTAATTATATTCTCATGTTTGGAGATACCATATTCTTATAAATGACATTATAGTGCTATCCTTTATATAAGTTGAAATATAATGCTGTTTATTAGATATTTTATATATCCAATTTGATGTTTGACCCCAATTTGATCCTTGGTATTAGAGAATATTATTTTACTTGTATGACATAACAAGGAATTGTTTTATACAAGTCCAATTAGGAGGAAAGTGATTGTTTTAGAGAGAGTAAGAATTCAAGACATAAGCACTATATTGGATTCTACATCTTGCGTTTCTTTGGAATGATGAGTTGACTTATGACTTAATTGAAAATCTGAACTCCACGAGAAATGGAGACCAAGTTGAGAGCAAAATTTTTTTGGGAACTAATGATTTATTTTTGAAATATTTTCTTAAGGTAAAAAAAAATTTTATTGAGTGTTAGATCAAGTCAAGGTGTGTAATAGGTAGCAAAACTTGTGCAAAGAAACCACCTTAGCTTTTGAAATTGGGGTTTAGTGTGGATTCTAGTTAATACTAAGCATAGAGACTCTAGTAACCCCGTATTGGATTGGAAATGTAAGATCATGTGTAGAAATATTCGAGAACAAACATGAATGGAATTTTGAATCTATAATTGCGTTGCTAGGAATTGAAATTAGAGTAATTAATAAATATAAGCTTTTGGGATTTAAGGATGAAGCTAAGATTTAGAGAAATAGCATTTGTGAAAGTTTTATATCACTCAAGGAAAGAAGAGGCATATGAATCAAGGAAAAATGAGATGTGCAAAGTATACTTATCTGTTCAAGAGATAAGACTAGATGTTATTCTTATATTTTAAATTTAGGGACTGGATTTTTTTATGGGGGTAAAACTGTAATACCCTAAAATTTTGGGGGTATTATTTGAATTTATAAACTTAGAAGGATTTAATAGAGTTAATTGGAACTATCAAGGACTAGAATAAAAAATTTTGGGCGACAAGAATTGAATTGAACAAAATCAAGAAAATAGGGACCCAATTAAAAAATAAATCTCAGAGCTGGATCTGAGATCTCATATGAAGATCCATGGTATCAATTTTGTTCAATTAGGAAGATTTATAGGATTTATTGTCCAATTAAGTGACTAAATATATGGTTTGATGTTCAGGGAATCAAAATCCCAAACCAATTTGAGAAATTTGTGCATCAATTCATCTAATTGAAACAAAGTCTGTTCTCGAATACTCACGAACTGATGACCATTAGGTTGTCTAATTTCTCTTTTTACTGACCAGATCAACACCTAGAATTAGGCACAGGGTAGTCATCGGAGAACGTTCTCGTTAGCTCGGTCATTGATCTCCGAGGATCTACTCAGATTATTGATTAATTTGATCCAAAAAATCCAGGTATGCAAGTCCTGCAATTCAGGGGTTGATCGGGTAATGAAGAACTGACTTGGGGAGACTCGGGTTTGGGCTGGGAGAATGGGTTTTAAAATTTTTTTTATGGATCATGGTTTGTTCAACTAATTTTGCTAAATTGGGTCAGACCCATAGACTGGGCTGACTAATTTAGACTGAGGGTTAATTTTGCGAGATGGGCCAACAGGTTGGGCTAGATCCAGATTAAAAGAAATAATTAAATAAAACAAAAATATAGCAATAAATAAAAAGGTGGCCGGTTCACAGGGATTCCAACCGGTTTTCGTTTGGTTCAAAGCACAATAGTTTAGGTAAAATATTATTATTTTATTCCCGGTTCAAGTGATTTTAGAGGAATTAATGCATAAAACTAGGCGGTCAATGAATAAAAGGCCGGTTCAATGATTCTCAGACTAGTTCAAGGTCAGTTCAATGATTTAAAGTTCGGTTCATAAATAGTTCGACTTTCTAATAATTAGTTTGTGGTCGATTCGGCCCTCTAATGGCTAGTTCATGATCATTTCAATACATTTACTGATAGTTTTAAGATTAAATGGACTAGTTTTTATGTTTTATAAGATTGGTTCATGACTTATTTGATCAGTTCAGGATTTTAATAGTCTTGGTATGGGTTCGGGCACGGAAATCTAGAATTTTAATCAGGGTTTTAATTAAAGAATTTCATTCATAAGATTATTGGACATATTAGAGACATAAATTGAGATATTATATTATTTTATGATTTTAGATTATTCGAACAATACTTGTTGATACTTGTGTTACCAGATATTTTATTTATCGATTCTTGTTATTTCAGTGAGTAATAATGTGTATTTATGAGTATTTATAATTTTTCATATTTGTTATAAAATCTAATTTGATATGATATATCTGGTTTTTAAAAATATGATTAAATCTGATTTTATATAATATATCTGATTTTTCTGAAAATTTGATTAAATATGTTTTAAAAGTGAAACAAGGGACATATATGAAATTTCTGAAATTGTTTGGAACGAAATATCTATTAATTATGTTTGACTTTGTACATGCAAAATTTTGTTAAATTGTATCTGTTTGATTATGGAAGATTCTGTTAAATGGTTTTTATTTATTTTGAAAAATGGAAAGTTCTGTTAAAGTATTCTAATATTTTTCTAAAAATTGTTTTTAAGGGAGTTTCGCATTTTAGAACACTGCAGCTAACGGTAATATACATTAGACTAATTTGCATCCTGTGCGGGTTTCCATTTAGCAGGGGCGATGGTGTTAGACTTTCTAATTTCTGTTTATTAGCATGATTGATATGTTACCATTCTGTTATCCGAGCATACTGATATGTTGCCATCCTATTATCTAGGCAGACTGATATGTTGTCATTCAGTTATCTTGGTAGATTGATTTGTTGTCATCCTGATTACTGGCTAACTGTGTGTCGCTATCTTATTTATCGGTTGACTATGTGTCGCTGTCTTGTTTACCAACTGACTGTGTGTTACCGTCCTGTTTCTTGATATATATTACGTTCTAGATTATGAACTCCCTAAGATTTTAATTTCTGATATATGATAATGATTTCTTATACTGAAAAGTTTTTGATGTCTGTAAATGATTTGTTAACCTAAAAGGTTTCTGATAGCTGTAAATAATTTGTTATATGATGAAATTTTCAAAAACGTAAAAGATTTGTTAAATGGTAAAATGTTTTGATCTTATATATTATACATGTCCTTTATTCTTATAAATGCATGTTATTATTTACTAAGTCTGTAGACTCACCTTTATTTTTTTCTAGATTTAGAGCTTGGTACTCAGTTGGATTTTGCTGCTTGAAATGAGTTTTTTTATTTCTGTTATTTATGTTCTTAGTTGAAAAAATTAGTTATTTCAGTTCTATCAGATTTGTATTTTTAGATTTTATAGATAGTTTTATTTGACTACAAACAAAATCTTGTGAGTATATTAATAGTTTAGTTGAGATTTTGGACATGATTTTATTTATGATTGTATATGAGATTTTGGTTTAGATACTTGTTTAGTTATATGTTAGGCTTGCGGAGTTAAAATTTATTCTAACTCTTACACCTGTCACGGCTTCATTTTTTTAAGTCATGACACATTAATATTCCAATAAGAGTTTCATTAGAAATTTTAAGACATGGGATTTTAGATGGGCGTAGATCCCTTTTAGGGATAAAATTTGTAACTCAATAATGAAGTTCATGGACAAATGAGGAAAATTGGTCTTCCAAATAATATCTTTTGTCCAAAGTATATTTTAACTTCTTAAAAATTCATTTGAAAACTAGTTTTCATCGTCTACTCATAAATTTGATTATTGAGTTATATAATTTATTTTTAAAAGATATCTATACCCTTTAACAACCATTGTATTAAAATTTTCGAAAAAAATCTCACTAGAAGATCAAGTAGGGTAAGTTTTATAAATTTAAAATTTGTAGTAAATGTTCTCTTTTATATACTTGTGTGAAATATAATATTAAAAATTAAAACTGTCTTATTTTTTAAGAATATGTAAAATTTTTTAAATAAAAATGATATTTTAATTTTGGTCAAAATTTTTACAAAGTGAAAAATTTTAGTTATTTTTTAAATTGAAATAATTAAAAAAAAAGGTACCAAATGAGACTTCATTTTATCAAACCAAGTATGTTTTTGGAGTAAGGATCAATTGACATTTGACATTAGGTATAAGTGTAAAAAATTTAAATCACATCTTACACTATTGATTTGGTCAAAATTAATGATATAAATTAATTACAATTATCTTCCACTAACTTTTAATATTTAATTTATATTTAAATTAATTATAATTAATTTATATAATTGATTGTGGGCAAATTAATAATATAAGATGTAGCTTAAATTTTCGTACTTACACTTCTCTTTTTTTTTTTTTTTTTTTTTTTTAAAGCTAAATCCAACGAGTTATAAAATCTTTTATTCTGATTTTTTTTAATTAAAACAGATGTCCAAAAAACCGGGTCCCCATT
The DNA here is from genome assembly GCA_911865555.2 of Thlaspi arvense. Taxonomy (NCBI): domain Eukaryota; kingdom Viridiplantae; phylum Streptophyta; class Magnoliopsida; order Brassicales; family Brassicaceae; genus Thlaspi; species Thlaspi arvense. The sequence goes on along the minus strand of CAJVSB020000447.1, from coordinate 138,872 downwards.
CTCCTTACACTTCCTGAGATGCCCGCTTCGCTCCCTCGTCTTTGCATCTGATTCTCTCTCTCATGGATCGATCGGCGACTATATAACATCCTCCATATCGCATGCACAATTGAAGCATCATTTTCACAAACCCTAGTTCCCGAGCGAAGAGGATGGCTGGAGGTAACCATACCAAGGGTTCGTCCTCTCACAAGCCATCGTCATCTTCTGTTTCCCACCGGAAGTCCCGCTGGGAGTCCGGCGCCGACAAGAAACCCTCTGTCGCTGGCTCCGGGGCCGAAAAGAAGCCCTTCGCCGCCGGCTTAGGCGACTCCAACAAACCTACACCGCCCAAATCCTCCTCAACTCCCAAGGAAAATCCTTCCCCGAAACCCCTTCCAAACCCTAGCCCTATCCAAGCTACACAACCGATCGGTCCGGCGCCTCCCGGAGAGCCGCCATTCCAGTTGTTGGATGGCCTGGGACCGCCGCCACCGCCGGCATATGGTTTCCACATGCTGGAGCGGAGGACAATAGTTCTGGCCGATGGCAGTGTTAGATCGTACTTCGCGCTGCCGCCGGATTATCAGGATTTTGCTCCGCCGCCGCCGCGTCCGATGCTGCCTCCTGCTCCGGAATTGGCTAGTCGGGGGATGGGGTTCGACCAGCGGTTCCCTCCGCTGGGTCCCATGAGCCCCGAATTTCGGGACCGTCAAGATCCGTACATGCGTGAGCGAAACCAGGACTATTGGAATTCGCTAGGACTCGATGGCCGCGGAAGTGGGCACTTGCCGCCCCCAGAAAATTCACTGAAGAGGAAGCTGGGGGAAGAGAGTGAAAGGGGAAGGAGAGATGAGAGGGATGGGATGGACGAATTTGCGAGACACAGGCAGCGGCTTTTGCATTATGGGAATTTAGGTATGAATTCGAATGGATATCCCATGGGTCCTGGTGGAAGGGTTGAGTTTTTAGCCGGCACTAGCAGTCCCTATCCACGGGATGTGGTGGATGTAGGCAAAGGTGAGGAGTTGAGGACATCCAAGATTATAAGAACTGCTGCTGGGGTTTATGAGGATTTGCATGGTAGGCAAGGTGGTATTGGTGCTAGCAGTGTGGGTCTTAAGCATAATGATGTTGATCAGGATGCCTTGAAAAAAGCTTTTTGAATTTTGTGAAATTGGTGCATGAGAATGAGCGTCAGAGGATTAATTACTTGGAGAATGGGAAGCACGGGCCCCTTCAGTGTGTTGTCTGCGGCAGGTTTGATAAAATTGGCTCAAAATTACAATTTTCTTTTGTTGAGATGAAAACGTGGCATGGAGACGTTTATACTTGTTTACACTTGATTTTGTGCTACTCGGATTTAGCCTCCTAGGCTTGCATTTTGAGCTCTATAAAGGCAATTTGCCCCAGGCTAAATTGTTGGAGTGACTCTTTTTCTTTGTGCCTTTTAATGCTTTGAAGCTTCAAAATGTTGCATATCTGTCATTCAGCTGGTATAGTGACAGAGCACATCTTTTGGTCAAAATTAAAAAACAAGGATGCCACTGTCCTTATTTGATACAGTATGTGTATTGAGTTATGATTGATTTGTATACTCGTCTCTAATTATATCCTGTTCGTGTATATTCTGAAGAACTTCTGAAGTGGTCAGCTAACATTTTTGACCAAGTTATTGCTGGACTTTTTGATTTATTCTCTACTACTATGTTTAGTTGAGAAGCTCTTAAATGTTGTACCTCAATGCTCTTGAAGACATTAACTTTGAGGAGTGGTGAGGAGTGGCTATACCTCTTGCCCAAATGGAATGGGATAAGATGTTTATAGCTGCTGGAGTCTTTCCTGTGGTTGAATCAGGTTTGGTGTTTTCCCAAGGTTGAAATAGGTTTCAGGACTCATGAGTATGCTTTTTGTCATTTGAGCAAGAAGATGACTTGCTTAATTAGTCTCTTGTTATGACATTGATACTACTCAAACTTTATTTGAAGAACCAGTTGTCTATGGTGGTTTTTGCCAACTGCCTTGCAGTTATGTAAGTTGTGGTCCAATGTGTGATTGCTTTGTCCTTGTGGAGGACCTTTTCCTTTGTCCTTGTGGAAGACTTTTTGCTGCAATTTTTTTGATTTTTGAGTATGTATGTGCTAAGTATGTTTGTGCTTTAGAAGACATCAGATAGTGGTTGTGATTTTAGCAATGTTTCCTCCACTCATCCTCTTCTGTATTTTGGAAATTATTGAATGGTTGCTTTAAATGTATTCTTTTGTATCCATTGATGTTATTCCTGTTTTGGAATCTTTTTATATGTAATTTGTTGGTTGGTTACTGGATTCTTAATTCACTTGACCTGCTTCTTTGCTGTCTGAATCAAATGCATACATATTAATATTTATATAAGGAATCCGAGTGATGCAAAGATTTATCTGGTGTCATTTTTTGGACTTGACTCATGCTGAAAATTACCAAGTTGTCCCATTGTGTGAACTTTTTGCTAGTGTATAGGCTTGTTCTTTGTGTGTGCCCGTGGGATGGAGAAAAAAGAAAGGAAAACGTTAAAGCTGCTATTTTAAGACTTGTCATCAATGATTGCCAAATCACTTGATAATGCTTTTCAATAAATGGTGAGGTCAAACTACAGTACAACTGTCACCACTGGATGACAGTGAAACCACTTAAAACCCTGATGCCACCCACACTGCTAGTTTTTACATTGACCAACTGTTGGTTCTCAGATTTCATGTTGAATGGATATCATATTATGTTGGTAAGAATGCATATATTAAGTTTCTATAGTTCCATATTTATATTTGTACCCACTATAATTAATATGCTAAATTCAGTATGTTCTAAATATGAAGAAAAATCCCCGCCCGCGCGCGTCTCTCTATCACATTCTCTGCATACAAAGAGATAGAATTTTGTAATAGAAGAATCAATGATTTAGCATAACCAGGAAAAAAATAGTTGGAAAAATTGAACCAATGGTTAAGTCTATTTGTTGACTGTAGAAGGAAAGTGCAATGTCAGATTACGAAGACATAGGAATAAGAAAATTAATTTTTTACATAAATTGCAATTTATGGAAAATTCAAAAAAAAAAAAAAGAAAAAAAAGAGGAGGAGATTTGAATATTAGGTGAGTCATCTTTAAATTACTAGCTTACACTACCCTTGTATCACATGCCTTCATCTTCCCTTGATTCTTTCCTTGCATCCAAGGTATCTACTTTAGACCTAAGCTCATGTGAATAGTTTAGAATATTTTGCTTTTGCTATTTAGTTCATTGGAACCCCTGATTATACAACTGTCTATTTCTTTGTTGCTTTAGTATGGGTTCTCATCTCTTTTTGTCCGTAGATATACCTGCACACTCCATGTCTATATACGTAATGAGCATAGTTGTTAATAGCACTCAATGTGCGTGCTATAGCGCATAGCGAAGTGACACGCAACCTTTGCGCGTTGCTGCGCTATGCGCATTGGCCAGGACAATACCGCGCGGTGGGACGCTATGTGCGCTATAGCGCAGTAGCGTCGAGCGCCATCGCATGTGCTACTGTAAACATCCCAGCATATTAAAAAAAAAAAAGGAAATCCAACAAAAACCCTCGCATGCCTCTCGCAAGCCTTCTTGCCAACATCTGGTGCTCTCTTCTCCCTTCCCCTCCTCGTCAACACTCGATCGTAGAGGCTAGGTTCGTCCCGTCTTATCACTAGCAGGTTCGTTCATCTCATCTCCTCACTTGTCGCCTGCTGGAGGTTGATGGTCCCGTCCTCGTCTCATCTCTAGCTCCCTCTCTGCTAGTCGGCTCCCAAACCCAATCGTAGGTTAGGGCTTCATTTCTCCTTCTCTCTGTTTTTTTTTCCCCTATGGCATCTCGTCTCGCCTAGCCCCTCTTCTGTTTTTTTCTCCTTTTTTTTTCTGTTCCCTATTGTTGACAAGCAGCGCTCCTCTTCCTTCTTTTTTTTTCTTTTCTTTTTTCTTTCTTATTTTCTCACCTGTTGGCAACATCAGAACCAACATTTCTCTTCCAATTTTTTCTCTTTTTTTCCTTTTCTTTCTTTTTTTTTCTTTTTTAATCAGCAATAGCATTACCCTCTATTAAAATTTTTAACCTCGATATGAAGATTTTATTAATGAAGAATAGAGTTAAGGAATGTTTTTAGATTTATTAAATTTAATGACTTTTTTGACAAGGATTATGTGTTTAATTATTTAGACTTTTTTGACAAGGCTTACGTGTTTAGATAATTAGACTTGTTATTTAAGCATTTGGTTGATTTTGATATATATATTTACATGTTAGCTTGTTATTTATACTTGTTGTTTAAGTATAAATTTGCTTAAATATTTAGTTGTATTGATATTTTTGGTTTATATTAGAAACATATAAATATATACACTTTATGTGCGCTTTATTTCAATAAAGTGCGTGCTATGCGCTATAGCTCCCGGAGGCCTTTACGCTTCGCTGCGCTATGCGCTCCTGACAACTGTTATAATGAGTATAGGATATGTTTTCAAAATTTGTAGAATTTGGAGTTGTTAAATTAAACACGTTTTATCATAGCTCTTTGTGTCCTTTTTTTTTTTAAGTCTTTGGTAGGCCATTATGCCCCTAAAGCAATACTTGTTTATGGTAGTGATTTGTATTGCGGAAAGGCTTAAGCCACTTATCAAAATTCATGTAGCTGATTATAAGATCTCTAGTCCTCATGGGAGATCAATGAAGTTTACATGTGTTCGGAGAGACATGCTTTGATTTTTGACGTTTCCTAGTAAGTCAGATTCTACATTCTTTGTCTTTAATAAATTTAAGATTGTTAGAACTTTGATGTTTTACTTATACTTGTAAAAACAATTGTGCTGGCATGTTTGCATGTGTGTAAAATTGTATGACATATTACAAAAGTTAACAAGCTACATATTGTCAGTTTTCTGTAGCTTTCATTTTAATTGATAAATTATTTATTATAGATTTCCCATTGCATGTGTAAATGGCTAGTTTGTAGAATCTTCGCTGTATGATCATCCATATATCTTGTCACTGAGATTGCCTTTACGTGTGATACTGAACATGGAATTGTTACAGGAGCTTTTCCTAAGGTTGAATTAGGTTTGGTGTTTCCCAAGGTGGAAATAAGTTGTAGAATATAGGAGTTTGATTTTTGTGATGCTGGCAAATAACTTGTTTCTCTAGTATTTTGTACCAGGTAGTCAATATAAGGAACTAGTATCTTGTTATGTGGATGACATTGATCAAAATTTATTAAAGAACTTATTTTCTATTGTTGTTTTTGCTAACTGTGTGTTATCTAAGATATATCCAATTTACAATTTCTTTTTCCACAATTTTTGTTTTATAATTTTATTTTGTGGACATGTGTGCTAAAGGCTTTAGAAGAATCTGAGAATGTTATGATTTGGGCGATACTCCACCTTTCCCTCTCTTTTTTGTGGAAATTGCTGAAGGGTTGCTTTGAATGCATCCTTTCACATTTATTTGTCTTGTTTGGTGTTTTAGGGTCTTGTTATATGTGAAATGCTCATTGGTTACTGGATTTTTCATTTAATGGGTAGTTTCTATTCTTTCTGAGACTCTGATAAGAGGTCTCTAAACTGTAATTCATGGGAGGAACTTAAATAATACATAGATGTATCAGGCATCTTTTTGACTTAAGTCTTGCTGAAAATGACCTTGTTGTCTGATCATGTGAAAATGTTTGTCAGTGTAGAGTGTTGATTCATGGTTCTCCCTCTCCCCCTTCTCCCTCTCTACCCACCAAAAAAAAAAAAAAAAAGGCAAAAGCTGTATTTATCATATTAGCATCTCAATGATTATAGTACCACTCTATAATACTCTACAACATGACAACTGTAGTAGCAAAACTTCCATAGATGATATAACCATCACCACTAGATGACACCACTCAAAACCATGATACTACACCAACTTTTTATTTTTATTTTTATTTTTATAAACAATGCCTGATTATTGTTTCCCAAATTTTGACGTTGAATATCTTGTAATGTTGTTTGTAAGAATATCATGGACTACTTTAGATTGACGTAGTTCCATTTTTGTTTGTAGTCTCATGAATTATACAATTAGGTCTCGTTTGCGTGGCCTGATAAGGTAGGATAAGATAAAGTTATCTTGCCTTATCACTCTTTTACACATGTTCAGTAGCCTTGTAAACAATCACTATAAAAAATTCAGGCAGCTGCCCTTATTTGGCTTTCTCAGCCAAACTAGGATAAAATTATTAGGCCTTGATGGGTGTAATAAAATTTATCCGGGGTGACAAAAGGTGATAAAATTTTTTTAAAACATTATTGCCTGTACTCTTTCTCGAATGGGTAAAACTACTATACGGGCAATGTAAAATTATCCTATCCCCCCCATCCTACTAATGCAACCAAACAGCCCCTTAAGGTACTCAATTTGATATCTCCTAGTCATGGAGCCAAAATTTATTTATCTCAATAAAATCTCACATTGGAATAACCAATGATTAATATAATTCAGAAAAAGGAAAATTAGTAAGAAAAATTCAACCAAGTCTAATTGTTGACCATGGAAGGCAAATTTTAGAAATATAATTGAGAAACCTTGGGGTTTTTAGGGTTTATCTATACCATCAGCTTACGTTAATTGCAATTGCTTGTCGTTTCTAGAAAAAAAATAAAGGAGAATTATGCATACCCAATTTTTGCCATATAGATAAGATGTTTTGGATATTTCTAAAACATGGAGTTTAATGAGAATAAGCAGCAGGACTGTTTACCTATTAGCATTACTGTGATAAGAGAACAACAGATCAGCGATTCTTTGGCCTACCAACTTAGCTATTCTGCAGATCATATGATGTCTGGTAATCAAGGATTTTGCTCAAGAAGATGCAAATTAGAGGTATTTAGTTCAATTTGTGCAAGTCCTTTTTAGGTTTAAGTTTTCGTTGAGCTCACAAGTTTCCATTGTTTTGGTTATTTATTTATTTATTTTTTAATGCATTAGATTTGATGCTATTTTTAGTAGTTTCAGGATCCAATGCCCATTTCCATCCTGCTCCACCTGCTGGGCATTTTACCTATGAGGAAGTCATGTTATTGGACATCTATTTGTAGTTAAGTGTCTACAGTTTCTGGTTTGATTCTTTAAGAAGCATAAAAATTAGAAATGTGTCTGCTTTCTTGCTGCATCCTAAAGAATCTGTGAGTTCTTGGCATAGCTAATCCTGGTTCATCAGATTATAATTAGAGTGTGATTTGCCGGTCTATTGTGATGGACAAGGATGCTTAGATTCAGCTGTTCCCTCGCACCGTAGAAAAATAATTTGAGGAAGACCTACTTTTCCCTTACTGCCTTGTATGCTTAAATCTTTGGTTCCTAATATTCCATGTGGTAGGTTCCCCTTTGCGGATTGCCATGCTTTTCTCAACTGTGTTGGTTCTGACCAAATCTATGCTCATTCAAAACCACATGATAGTACTGATGAACAACCCTAATCTGTTCTCTCTCAAAAATTTGGTTCCACCCTCATATTCTTGTATGATTTAGCATTTGAGTTTTGATGATTTTCTTTGAATTCCTGTTGGGCAATTGACATAATGCCACGTAGTCTATGGTCTGGGGTAATGGTTTAATTTTTTTGTTGGTGATGAATTTATAGGCATTTAAAATTAGTAGAGGAGCTCTTGTTGGGAAATTTAGTTCCCTGATTGACTTGTGCGGTAAGGCCTTTGGTGGTTATCTATGCTTAACATTGGTGATTCGTGGAATCGAATCTGAATTTAGCTTAGAATGTAAGGTTGATTTTATATTTCCTGTGAATAGTGATTGTGCAAGTTCTATTTTTTCTTGCTTAATTTGAGACTAGCAATAGAGATGTTTACAACAGGTTGTTTTGGAAATCCATCCCTTTCAGCATACGTATGACCTGATTTTGATACAAGTTTCTGCAATTATGCAAGTGATTTCTTGGTTGTGCAGAATATGTGTGCATTGACATATTTGTTTTGTACGTTTGCTTGAAGTTATTTGCTCATCCATTTTTCTTGTTGCTTGCTGTGTTTGTGACTATTAGTGTGGACAAAGTTAAGTGTATATGGTCAATAATGACAATAGATTGAAGCCATATTATTTTCTGAGGGCAAGTTGAACAAGTTTAGGTGCTTGTAGGGAGAAGAATTTATTTATTTTTTTCCTATTTTGGCTTCCTACCCCCCTTTTAGTTGATACTTGATCTCTGGTTGTATCCCTTTATATGTCATTTGAATCAATTTGATGCTTCTCCAAGAGACTTGAAGGTTCGTGCAATAAAAGAAAAGCAACAAAAGGTAGAAAAAGAGGCAACTATATGTCAATTTTACTGCTGATTTTGATATTTGGTAAAACTCTAATATCTTGTTGCTTCTGGATATTCTTCTCCTTGCATTTTTTTCTTCCTGCTGCCATTTTTTTACCTAGCTTGTTTTACTTTCAGCAAGCAGAGGGATGCTAGAACTCTTAGGTACATGACAATCCAGAGGCCTCTTGTTGGATGTTATGTACAATCCAGAGGCCTCTTGTTGGATGTTATGATTATTTAGCACGTGATTCTTTGATGCCTCAATATTGAGCTTCTTGCAATTTTCAATTTCAGGCAATAGTTTTCTTTCTGTAGCATCTTTGTTCCAAGCTGTTTAATTATTTCTAGTGGTCAAGATAGCAGTGGTGTTGCCATTTTGCAATGAGTTTTCTGCTGTAGCTGAGTGGAGCCAAATTCTTTGGCTTGTGTTCTTGCTTATTTCTTTCTCTATTCCTAAGTTAACCATATGCTGTTTTCCTGTCAACCTTTTCTGAAGGGGTAGCACTGGAGCTGCTGTTTGGTTTTATGATAAAATGGCTTGTTAGAGTTCAAATTTTCGGAGTGAATTTGTTAATTACATGAAAATCATATATTCTACTATGTTAAGAGAGTTATTATTTAGCCAGAGGGGGGCTATGATGACTTGAGTAGTTCGTCTCTAGAGGGAAGAAATATATGATGCTCTATGACATGTTGTTGGGTTTGAGTATGGAGCCGAAGCCCCTTGGACTGGGGCTGGATTATTTTGATAAGGAAAGAAATGCTGCAGTTTTCCACAATTTAAATGACAATTACTATCGGAGAACTTATTGCAAGAGAGGATGAACATATGGTCCTCTTGCTCGTTTGAATATCATCCATAAGTATGGAACACATAGAATTTGCTATCCTTGAATGTTTGAAGTATGACCAAGGAGAGGGGTATTTATTTGTTTATGGAGAAATAAACTAGGTCTCAATTGGGGAAGTGATCATCTTCCTCTATACGGTCACTAAATATAATGCTTCAATGCTTTCTTGCATTGTAACTTGGTTCATCTAAGTTGATACGCTTTGCTGCTTTGGGTCTTGGCAGTGGTTATGCAAGCAAATGATAATTGTGCTTATGTACACTTTGTCCCCTTTTTTGCTGTTCCACTAAACTGATGACACATCGTTTTTATTGCCTTGGCACTTTGTTTTTGTAACCTAAAATTGTCTTCAGGAATATAGAGAAGTTACTCAAAGTCTTTGATATGTGAAATTGCAGGTCTTCTAAAGATTTTCCAGATATGCATAGTCTTATCATGCACACCTACGACTCAGATAAACCTAACTTGCTTGTGGATCATTTGGGCTTGCACAAAGCTTTGTGTGTTCTTATGGGCTGGAGCTATTCAAAGGCTCCTGATAATTTGAAGGCATATCAGCTATTATCTGCTGATGAAGCAGCAGCAAACCGGGATGATTTGATTATATGGCCTCCCATGGTGATTATTCATAACACGAACACAGGAAAAGGTAGAGATGGACGCATGGAAGGTTTGGGGAACAAAGTAATGGATATTAAGCTTAGAGGTATAGCACAGCCCCTTTGTCCTTAGTCCTTCTTGTGTTGAGTGCCATCTATTTATAAGACTTCTTAAAGGTGTTGTTATGCTAGTCATGGTAATTCCATGGATTGTTCTAATATTAGTTTCTCTGCACCAATCAACAGTAGTTAAGATATACTTCAAGGAACTGTGGTGCTAGGTTTTAGTGGAGTACCGTCATTTGGCAATACCAATAGGTCAAAACTTTTAATATTTGTTTTTATTGGATTTGGATGATCTTAATGCAAGGCCTTAATTTGGCATTGGAATAGCAGTGTCCTCTACTGACTGTAGATCATCCCTATTATTGTAGAGGACTGTTCTTTTCTTTTTTCTTTCCTTCTCTTCCAGGTCTGTTGATCACCACCCTTCATGTGGTTCTGCCACAATATACGTTCCATCTTGTTGGGGTAGTGTCATCATATGTTGTTATTTCTTGCCTCTTTACTCCGCTAGTTCCTTGAGTCTTTCTGTTATGTGTTTTATTTATTTCTGATATACTACTCATTGAACACACTTTTTTTCAGCTTAGTCTGTTAGGATCAGTGATTTCTCAGTTGCTTCTCTCCTTGCCCATTAATATAATTTGAATTGGTCTTGGAGATCATAAGTTCCATTAACTTTTTACATGTTATGCTTCTTCTCATAGTGTATTGAGTCTACTAGAAGTTATGAGGGGCCTGTGTTCGTGCCCCTTTTTATGGTGTTTTATCCATTTCTGCTATACTACCATTGAATTTATTTTTGTCAGCTTATGTTAGGATCAGCGATTTCTTCATTGCTTCTCTCCTTGCCCATTAATATAATCTGATGGCTTGGAGATCCTAAGTTCCAATAAATTATTACGTGTCCTGCCCCATCTCATGGTGTATTGAGTCTACTAGAAGTTATGAGGGGTCAATATCCATGGTTTGCCTATGAAAGGATCTTTTTTGAGGGTCTGAAGAAGCAAAGGTGCGTCTTCTTTGTTGCATCCTTTTATAATGCGTGTCTATTGTGCTAATTGCTTAGGGGTGAGATTTTTGTAAATATATAATAAGTTGGTATGCTTTGATGTGTTGTACTTGTCTTCTGATGTGAGAATGAGGGAGGAAGAAAGATAGATCAACATTTCACACGAACAAACATTTTCACATGATGAGACAACTTGGTCATTTTCAACAAGACTCAAGTCAAGAAAATGATGCCTGATACATCTATATGTTATTCAAGTTCCTCCTAAGAATTACAGTTTAGAGGCCTCTTATTCAGATTCGCAGAATAGAAACTGCTCATTAAATGAGAAATCCAGTGACCAACCAGCAGATTACATATAACAAGATGCTAAAACACCAAACGAGACAAATAATTGTGAAAGCATGCACTTAAAGCAACCTTTTGTTAGTTCCACAAAAGAGAGAGGGAAAAGTGGAGGGAGTATGGTTGAAATTCTTTGATTCTTCCAAAGCCTTTAGCACACATGTCCACAAATAAAATTTTAAAAAAATTGTGGGAAAAAAATTGTAAATTAGATATATTATAGATAACCACATCATAGTTAGCAAAAACAACTGTAGAAAACTAGTTCTTCCATAGATTTTGATCAACATTGGCACAACAGGAAACTGGTTCCTTGTGTTGACCAACTTGTACAAAATATTAGAGAAACAATTTATTCCCTAGCATCACAAAAATAAAACTCCTATATTATACAACTTTTTTCCACCTTGGGAAATGTAAACTTAATTCAACCTCAGGAAAAAACCAACTCAGTTATTGTAACAATTCCATGTCCAGGATCACACATAAATGCAATCACATTGATAAGTACATAGATGTTCATAGAGTGAAGATTCTACGAACTAGGCAAATACCCGTGCAATTAGGAAACTATAGCACAGAATTCTTAAAATGAAAGTTACAGAAAACTGACATTATGTAGCTCATTAACTTCTGTACTATGTTATACAATTTTCCACACTTGCAAGCATGGTAGCACAACTGTGTTTAGGTCTATAAGTAAAACATTATAGTTCTAACAATCTCAAATTCTTGAAAGGCAAAAAATGTAGAATCTGACTTTCTAGGAAACATCAAAAACCACAACACATCTCTTTGAAGACATAAACTTCATTAATCTCCTGAGGACTAGAGATCCTATAATTAGGTATATGAATTTTGAAAAGAGGCTTAAGCTTTTCCACAACGTGAATGACTACCATAACCAAATATTGCTTTGGGGACACAAGGGCCTACCAGAGACTAAGAATTGGACACAAAGACCAATGATATGAAATTTTTAATTGAACAACTCCAAGTTCTACAAATTTCAAAAACATATCCTATACTCATTATGTATATAGAGATGGAGTGTGTGTGTATATCTACTTACAAAAAGAGATGAGAACCCATACTAAAGCAATAAAGAAATAGACAGTGGATTAAGTAGGGTTCCGATGAACCAAATAGCAAGAGAAAAATATTCTGTAGTCTTTGCATGAGGTAAAAGTAGATACCTTGGATGCAAAGAAAGAATCGGGGGAAGATGAAGGCATGTGATACAAGGGTAGTGTAAGCTGGTAATTTAAAAATGACTCACCTAATATTCAAATCCCCCCTTCTTCTTCAACTCTTTTTTTTTTTCTTTTTGAATTTTCCATAAATTGCAATTTATGTAAAAATTTAATTTTCTTATTCATATGTCGCACCTAATATTCAAATCTCCTCTTTTGTTTTTTGGAATTTTCCATAAATTGCACTTTATGTAAAAAAAATTAATTCTCTTATTCATATGTGTTTGTAATTTGACATTTCACTTTGCATCCATAGTCAACAAATAGACATAAGCATTGGTTCAATTTTTCCAACCATTTTTTTCCTAGTTATGCTAAACGACTGATTTTTCTATTATAAGATTCTATCTCTTTATATGCGCGCGCGCGCGTGTGCACATGAGAGAGAGAGAGAGAGAGAGAGAGAGAGAGGGAGAGAGAAAGACTTGTCTCCATAGCTGGGACATAATGTATTGAGCATATTAACTATAGTGGCTACGAATATAAATATGGAACTATAGGCCATTCGATATGAAATTTGAGAACCAGCAGTTGGTCATTGTAAAAACTAACAGTATATGTGGAATCAAGGTTTTAAGTGCTTTAACTGTCATCCAGTGGTGACAGTTGTATGGTAGATTGACTGCACCATTTTTTGTAAAGTATCATCCATTGATTTGATAATCATTGATGACAAGTCTTAAAATGGTAGTTTGAAAGTTCTCCTTTTTTCTCCCTCCTTCCCACACATGCACACACAGAACAAGCCTGCACACTGGCAAACAGTTCACAATCTGGAGTTTATGTGCTGTACTTGTCTTAGCTGCAACCTTGTTGTTTGATGTGGGAGATGGATTTCTCAATCATTACCATATGCAATTATAAGATAATTTAGCATTTTTCTGTTGATAAATTGATGAAAGTTGGCAGAGGTTGGGAACAAGATTTGCTAAAGCGTAGCCACCCTTTTTTTTATTTTGGGGAGCGGGGGGTTTGAGCATCTAAATTCTGAGTTCACAAGTTGCTTTTCTGAGACATTTCTTTCCTTTACAATGTGGTAGCACGTTTGATTTACTCTGGTGAAACTGTTGCCAATAATCCTAATATTTTTGCCTTAGACTCTGGTGGGATTTTTGCCCTTGTAGATGCTCCTTTTTGAAGGAAAAATTCATAGGAGTTTGGTTCATTTTCTGAAATTTTTGAGTTACTACGATTATTAGGAATCTCTTAATAATATTTTTGTGTATTATTTTTTTGTGAACTTCAACAGTCATAGAGTTTGGAGTAGTGTATTTTTGGGTGGAGAATTTCAGTGCTGAAGTATTTTTACTCCGAATTAAGTGGTAGGGCCTTAGGGTTTCTCCATAGGCTTATTTTGAATAGGTGGGTATTTTGGGCTGTCCATTTTTTTTTTTTGGGGGGGGGGGGGGTGGGGGGTGGTGTGTGCACTTAATGTGATTTTTGACTTGCAATTTGGGTTATTGATACCCACCTTGGACTAGGCTATTAATAATAATTACTATTTGGCTTTCTAGTTTTTGTCTTGTGCTACTTGCCCTTGTATGCATTGCAATTTATTTTATGATTGTTGTTGATGATTGTAGTGCCACTTACATCATCAATTTTTGGTATAGTTACTTTATTTGGAGTGCTTGTGTTTACTTTGAGACATGTTTTGGTAGGAATTTACCTTGAAAGTCTTCTAGCATTAGATGATCTAATATAAGTTTAGTAGATCAGGTTCAAGGTGAAGAAATTAAAGATTTCATGTTTGCTGTAGTTTTCAATTAATTAAGAATCTTGCAAGGCATGTTTGCTTTTCTTCCATCTATTTCAGTTGACTAGGACTTAGTGAGTGCTGTGGCAAATATAGCCTCAGTGCAACCTTCTATTATGGTTTAAATCATGGAAACAATTTTTTTGCAAGTAGGGGTAAGGGACATCTGCTCCCAACCATGCATGGATAGGAATCTAGTTTTGCTAGTTAAGGTTCTCTATGATTAGTAACTACTGGCCTTGATCTAATTAATTAACAGAATGGTGGTTCATCTGTCATTGGTTTTGGTTTTGATTTCAGAAACTATTGTTATATGGATTGGTTCCCTGAAATTTTCTTTTTGATTATAAAGTTTAAAGCCCAGCATTTTCTTTAAAATTCTAGTAGAGTTATTGTCCCATCACCATGGTACTTGTACCACTTGCATTCATCCTTTCTTGCCTCCACTACTTAAAAAAATATATATGTCATAAATTATTTGGAGTAATCTTCCACTTTCGTTCTACCTGAGGGTAACTTCCGAGAGCCTTACATTTGTTAGTTATTTGATTGCCTATTTTACTACAGTTTTGGTCTAAGGCTTTGGATTCTGGCTAGAGGATAAGTGTCATGGAGAGAACTTTGTAGTTATTGACTGTCTTTAGTTGATTGAGCTTTGTTATATGGATCTGGTTGCATCAAAAATTCTCAGATGGCATTTTACTCTCACAATCTAGGAAGCATGAACACTTCATTTGTTTTTGTCATGTATCTATCTCTTAAGCCAAACATTGGACAAGGATACTTCACACTCACCCCAAGACGTGTTATCTCTAATTTTTATTTCATTTTTTCCATTCTAGACAGATGTGTTCCTATATCAAATAAGATTCCCCCAACATTAACCTTTGAATGAATGAAATAATCATTGTAAAAGGATTTATATAAAGCGAGTTTAAGAAATTGCGTTTAAATAAGGAAGGTTTGGAGAAAGTGGATTTACTGAGATAAAGTAAGTATGGTTGATTGATTGCAGGTTTAAATGAGTTTAAATAAAGTAGGTTCTAGATAGTGGGTTTGGTTTGTTCATATAGAGTTTAACTGGGATTAATTAAAACTAAATGCTGTTGAATCCCAATCAAACAAGCCCTAAAGGTGTTTTTTCATTCATATCTAGTGGTATTTAAGTATGATTAATTAATTTAATTATTCGGTGTTGTTATTTTTTTTGTCATTTTAGATTTACTTAAAAATATAATGAATATAAATGTTAAAAAATTTAAGTCTTTAGCCTTGTCCTTGCTGTTTATGACTTTTAATTTTTTCAAAGTTGATGTGTCAATGTATCTGTGTCCATGTTGTGTTGAACAGTGTCTGTGTCCCTTCTTCTTAGCTTAAAATAAGCCCTTAACAGAATTGCAATTGTCCCACTATCTTTGGACTTGCATCTCCAGTTTAGTTGCCCGGCTTAGCTTTGTTTTTTTTATTTTTTTGGAATTTTGCTTCTATATCAAAATGCTTTTTCATAAAAAATTTGGATTTTTGTTTTGGGTTTATTTATTTATTTATTATTATTATTATTTTTTTTTGGGGGGGGGGGGGGGGGGTTTCTTATGGTGGTGCTTAGCAATGACTTTTTTATATGTTTATGTGTGTGACCATGTCAGCATGAAACTCAATGCATGCCAACTTTGATTTATCTATTTGAGTACTGGTTTGTTGTCAATTTTCTTTGTCATTCATTATGATTTTGCTAAAGTTGTATTTCATGTACTCAGCTTTATTTATACTTGGCTTAAAAGAAGTTTCTGTTTGAAGGTATAAGTTTAAAGTAGTAGTTACTCCATTTATGTTTCATTTATTAAAATAATATTGTCAGCAAATAACATGCATCACAGCTCATGAGATTTGATATTTTAACATTTTTGGTCAAGTCATTCTTAGCTAACAAAACATATGAGTGTTTAGTGTTTACCTTTATATCAACCTTAAAAAATTGAAATGTTACTAGTTTTCCTCACAGTTCTTGCAAAAGCAATTGTTCATGCCTTTGATGTTCTCAGACAGAGTTGTAACACATGCCCCCTAAAGCTTATCAAATTTAAGGGGTTGCCTTGTCTCAGGGATTTTTTTTTTTAATTTTCTTTTTGGAGAAAAAAGCCCTTGAGGTAGGATGTTTCCGTGAAAGAAGTGTTGCTTTTAGAAGTGGATGTTTGGTTTGTCAAATTTTTTCTTTGAAAAGTTTTAGGGCTCTTACAAACCAAAATCCATGAAAAACAGGGCCTTTTTTTTAACATCCAACCAAAAAAAAGAAGAAAACAAGATTCAAAAGCGAAAGCCTCTCTCAAAGAGAAGCTAAACAAGTCCTTAAATATATAGGGGCTTTATCATATTCCTTTGCGAATATATAAAAACAACGTGATGATCAATTTTATTTACCCCCTAACTGATCATGTGAAGCTGTTATTTGCAAGTCTCAACCTATGTTAAGTTACTCTATAACCATAACTTCATAGTATATGACTTATAAGGTTGAATCCCCAAAAATCTGAGTGAATTTTACATATATTTTATCTTCTAAAGTACTTTTTCTACGTTCATCTGGCATTTTCTTAGTTACCATAATTTTATTAAAAAGTTTTGCTAGCCAATTTGTTTTCAACTCTCCTAAGCACTTTTAATAGAGATACTCCCAAAGCATATTTATTTATGACATTAAAAGGATAGTTTCCTGAGATAAGCTCGAAACTAGCTTTTTCCCTTGGATTTAGAATGTCTGGCAATTAGACACATCTGTTAAAGATGCAATAGCTCTAGATGTTTAAGTTGTGTCCACATATGTACGTATTTAACTTTTGGATGAATGTTTCTGATATCTGAAGACTTCCCCTATCTCTCTCTTCATCATTCCATGGACCAAACAGAACCTTTAGTCCATAAGACCTAGCAAGATAGCATCATATACTAGGTATTTGCTTTTAACAGGATTAATAGTTGTGGACTGTTGATTGTGGGTGCTGTTCTATTTGATCTTTCCTCACTCATTATCATGAGTGCTACCTGATAAGCTGAAGACGGTCCATCACAGAAATGTTTTCCAAGCTTGTTCAGCATAATTCAAATCCATTTCTTAATACATCCTTTGCTTTTTTTTATATGTTGCATTCAGATCTTGGATTTGGGAGTGGCAAGGCAAAGGCCGTTTATGGTAGAGATGGTCATCTTGGCATTACACTGGTAAAGTTTCCTGGTGACCAATCTGGCTTAAAAGATGCTGTGAGGATGTCGGATTATTTTGAGAAAGAAAACCATGGTAGAAGGGGTTGGACACGTGTACAGTCCTTGACATTGGGCAAGGACAGTGACAGCAACCCTAATCTTGTGAAGATTGATGAGAAGACGGGAGAGAAGACCAGAATTTTCTACGCCTATCTAGGAATTGTTTCTGATCTGGACAAGTTGGATTTTGATACAAGGAAGAAAACCGTGATTGAGAGCAGGCGGGAATACAAGCCATCTAAGTAGCATTGGAGCGTCCTGTATATGATGTCATTTAAGTTGTGAATGTCCAAGGCCTTTTCCTTATACAAGGGTTTTTTTTTTTTTGTCCTTTCCTTTTCTTATCTTTCTTCCCTGGACTTGAGTATGAATCAGTCTTGATGTTAAACAAGTAGAAGGTTTAAGAAATTGCTGTTTTAATTATATGATGATCTGAGGCCATCACTGGAATGTTTTGAATTCTTCATCTGGGTGACCAGGTTGGTTTCTCTACTTGAGAATTTACCATGGGGGCTGTTTGGTTTGGTGTGATGGACATTTTCTGTAGAAAGGGGAAAAAGACCCCACAAGCATGTTGGTTTCCTTGAAAGTAAGGAGGTGGATGTTTGGTTTGTGGGACTTGTCACTGAAAGAGTTAAAGGGCTTTTGTAGCCAAAATGCCTTATTTGGGGCTTTCGGGGAAGTCCTGAAGACCTCCTAATTTTTTCAGTACTTGTGTCATAAAAGCTCCAATAAGATCTGGGTGCCAAACAACTCTCAAATTCACTTCCCCTTCTGGTTTTGTTACTTTATATCGATTTTCACTGTGTTCTGGTTCAACCGAGGAACTCTTCTTCAAGATTTAAACGCAGATGAAAATGTCAGCAATTGATATGTTTTTCACGCATCTGTCGATTAGCCTATGGGTTTGTTCTTTGATGGCGCTAGTCCAAACAGGAAATATGGCACTTGGTCAAATTGCCCAACAAGGAGATCATTTGGCTGGTTGGCTTGTTTATTTACAAGAGCAACAGAATAGGCAACAAGTCTGGTTGTCTTGGTGTTGGGGCAGCTTCAGCCTCACCACCTTGTTCGTGGCTGCTGTATTCTATTGCTGGAGAAGGCTCTTCTTTACTAATTTGTGCGCGCGCGTGCGTGTGTGGGAGAGTTGTTTTAAGGAGGAAAAACTTTGATTTTGTTTTTCTGCTTAGAATAAATGGGCCGGAATGTATTGCCGTGGTAAGGTTGTGGTTGACTGGTGCGGCGTGCGCGTGTTTTTCTATTTCCCATGTTTTTGAGCTAAACCCAAAAATTCAAGAATTTGGAGACTTTCTGAGGATTGCCCTGTTTGGACGACATTTCATGTCAAATAAACATGTCAGTATCTTTGAACTTGAACTCTTTCCGTGCTTCTTTTACCTCCTGATACTTCAGTTTAGGTTGGCTGGTTGTCCGACTCATATAGAGTTTACCTGTATATTATGTAATGGTTGTAACACAAGTGTTAAAACACTTGTATGCTCACGAAGAAGAATCAGATTTAAATATATGAGACTGGATTTTTGAAAGGAAACAGTCACACAGTATTCTAATTGTGATTAATTTTATGTAAAATGGATAAGTATATCTATAACAACCAAAAATTATAAATTTCACCTATATTACATAGTCAGTTTAAATTATTGAGAAGGGATAATTCGGAATAATAAATAAGAATAAAACCCAAAATATAATTTCTTCTCTCTTATCAAATCGAGAAAAGTGAACTTTAAAAAGGGCAGTCTGGATTTAACATGCTTCCCATTACTAGTATGGATAAACAGAACATTAAAGAATAATAAAACAGAGAAAGTTGGGTAAATTTATATTAATATTAATATAATTTTTTATAAAAATAGTTGTTCGGAAGATTATCTACAGAAATAGGTGAGTTTTTGTGTACGTTAAAAAATCGGTTTTTAGTGCATAGAAATAGGTCCGGAAAAGGCTGATTCCTTGTAAAAAAATGGGTACAATGAGAACCGTTTTCCCTTTATAATTCTTAAATTTTAACAATCGTCTCTCCAAAAGAAATTAGCGCTAGCCCAGAGGTCCCCTCCAGAGCTTTGTTTGGTGTTGCAGAGCTCTCGTCCAGAGCTTTGCAAAACTGAGCTTAGCAAAGACGAGAGCTTCAATCTCTGGAAGGGAGCCCTGTTTGGTGTTGTAGAGGTCCGGAGCTATACAACTTGTACAGACAAGAGCTCCCGTCTCCAGATGGAAGCTCTGTTGTTGGATAGCAAAACAGAGCATGAGCTCCGAGGGTCAAGGGTCGGCTATGGCTGTTCGGGAAGAAGAGTGGAAGCCCCCTACCTGCGACAAATAGCAGTCCAGATCTTAGGTGATGTCCAGATCTTAGGTGATTAACTCGGGTGTTTTTGTTGGGTGTAGGGTTTAAATTTAAATTAAATTATATTTTATAATTTTTAATTTTTTATAAATTAAATTGAATTATAATTTACACCACAATTTAATTTAAATTATAATTTATAATTTATAAAATAAAATTGATTAAATTTATTATTTATAAAAATTTTGATAGAATTTTTTAAAAAATTAATTATCTATTTTTTAAATATATTTAATTTAATAAATTTATTATTTATTAATTAAATATATTAGTTATATATTATATAATAAATATATTTATATCGTTTTATAAAATTTTATTATTACTAATCAAAATTATACTAAAAAATTAATTAATTATTAGAATAAATATAAATATAAAATATAAAAAAAAATATAATTAAATAATAAAATATATTATATATAAAAAGATAAAATTTTTAATTTTATATATATATAAATTATACAGATAAGTTTAATTTATATAACTTGTTTAAACGTTAATATCAAATTAAATTAAATTATATAATTTAATTCAGTTTAATATAATTTGATTCAATTTATACAATGTAAATGTTTCAGTTTAATTCGTTAAGCATATTAGATCAAGCCACCCCCAACCAAGGGCCTAAGCAGTTTCATTGCAGAGCCTCTGTCCAGGGATGGAAGCACTATTGTTGCAAAGCTTCCGTCCGCGACGGGAGCTCTGTTGTTGCAGAGCTCCTCAATGAGAGTTGTCCAGAGCTCCCATTTTTGGATGGAAGCGCTATTGTTGCAGAGCTCCTCGACGATATTGCAGAGATGGGAGCTTTGTTGTTGTCGAGCTCCCACCCTTGACGGGAGCTCTGTCATAGCTCCCGTACAGATGATTTCTCTTCTTCGTCGTTTTGGGGTGGGGGGGAGGGACGAATGTTTGGAGAAATTAGTTTTCAGTTCTCCTATAACCATTTATCATAACAAATTAGTTCTTTGTGAACTGAGTTTTTTTAAAAAAATTGGTAATTTATCAATCATTTTTTTTTTCAAATTCGGTTTCTCTAAAACTAATTTCTTGACTATTTCCACTTTAACCGATTTCTATAAATAATTTATAGAAAATCAATTTTTATAAATAAAAAAATTATTAAAATTGGATAAATTTGTCAAAAAATTTTGACCAATTTTTAAATTTTATTTCTATTTATTTATTCATAAAACATATATAAAGTTGATGTTAGGTGAAACCGCCACTTAAACGAGGCAGTTGGATTGGACGTGTCTTCAAATAATTATATTTCTTTATTTAAGGGATGCCGCAGTCAACAATCACCTACTCGTCCAAGACTTTGAATCTGTTCCTTTTCCAAGGAAAATAAAGTAAGGAACTATCTCTTTCACCTTGTTTGCCCCTACAACGGCGCAAAAGTGACCTTTTGATTTTGAATCAAGTTCTTGTAATATATTATTAAATCAAAAAAGAATTGGCCTTTTTATTTAGGCGGGGCGTTAAATGGTGGCGGGTAAGCACCATTATAAACTGAGCTTTCTGTTTGCATTACTCTGAGAATGGGAAAAGTAGAGATTAATTATATTTTAAACAAGATTAATTGTGATAATCACAACTAATTCCATCTAAATGAAGTTATTTAACTACTTGATGGTTGATGCATGGTTAGACTATTGGGCATTGGCTAAATGGTATGGGAAAAAATACTCTCGAGTCCTAACCTAACCCCTTGGGAGATTAAAAATATTCCCATAATTTGGGTTTTAACTTTAATTTTCTTTGACTTGTTACATCCTTACTATTATATTAACATATACTTCTATTGAAAAATTATTGAGCTGGTCAGTTCAACAAAATTTATAACCTGGAGAGCGTTTTTGCAATTAATGATCTAAAACTAGAAGGTTATATCAACAATTATTTACCAAAAGGTATTTTCATTTTTCAAAATACCCTCAACCCTACAACTCCACCCCATTACCCCTGCGAGCCCCAAGCACTCCCCACACCTGCACAAGCCCCAACTACCAACCAACCCCCTGCACAAGCCCCTTCCTTTACGCGAGCACCCCCCTCATGAACCCCCTTACATAAGCCTATGTAATACCCCAAATTTTTGGGGTATTATTATAAATCTTAACATTTTAAAAGGGGCTAAATCAAATAAGATCAAAAAATGAGGGATTTAATCACATAAAATCAGAAGACAAGGGACCAAATCGTAAATTTTATAGAAGATCCAATCAAATCATTCGCAAATCCATCTTTCGAATCTGGATTTACAAAACAATCAAATTTATGGCAGATTTAATAAAATTTTCTGTGATTAATAGTATATTGACGAAGGACGATCCCCGTAGAACAAGGATCTGGAATCAATTTCGATCCTTAGACTCGCAGTAGACCGAAATTTTTGAAATGGGAGTTTGAGCATTCGAGTTGACTAGATTCTGGATTGCAAGCAGGTTTTCACAGTCGAACCAAGAAAAGATGTGTCGAGCTGTGTCCAAACACTTGACCATTGCCATTGACGAGGCACACCAAGCCATTCTGCGACCAGGTACATTGAATCTGTTTATTTGTGCAAACAGGTGGAAGGGACAAGACCTACGGGTCTGTCTTGGATCCGTTTATCTGAATTGGATCCAATCAGATGGTTTGGGTTAGGCCCGAGCATGGGTTGGGCTAGAAAATTTATAGGCACTAGGCTGGGTTCATCATACGGGTTGGGTGAAAAACCAGATCTAGGATCTCGATCATAAACAATTAAATAGAAATAAAATAATTAAACAAAACAGTAAAGGAAAAATTGGCTGATTCACAAGCATTCCAACCAGTTTTCTTTCGGTTCAGGGGTAAGTTAATTAGATAATTAATTAAGTTAACTGTTGTAATTCCGGTTCAATGAAAATATCACTATTTTAGATCCAGTTCAAGGGTATTAATGCATAAAACCAACAGGTTCAGGATATAAAGGGCCGTTTCAATGCCTTTTTGGGCCAGTTCAGTGCTTTTCAGTCCGGTTCAAAGTCGATTTAGGATAGTAGAAGATGATATTTGACCGGTTTAGTAATATAAGGGTTGGTTTATGGCCAGTTTAGCCTCCTAACGGCCGATTCATGGCCCATTCAGCCCTTTAGTGGCTGGTTCATGATCGGTTCAGAACATTTAATGATAGTTTTGAGATTTAAAAGATTGGTTTTTATATTTTATGAGAGTGGTTCATAATTTTGGTATTCGGTTCATGATTTATTTGACCAGTTCGAGACCTTGTGGCCTTAGTGTGGGTTTGGGCACAAAAACCTAGAATTTATTTGATTTCTTGATTAGGAAATTTCCTTTAATTGATTATTAGAAGCATAAATTGAAAAATGTTGTTATTTCATGATTTTAGATTGTTCGTATAATTCTAGTTAAGCCGTGTTATCAGATATTGGATTTTTCGGTTCTATCGTTCAGTTAGTAATAATTTGTATTTATGAGCTTTCTGCTTTCCATTCTGAAATAAATCTGGTTTTATATTATATATCTGTTTTCTGAAAATTTTGATTTAATTTTTGTTAAAGTGTATAACAAGGGACATGCATATAATTTCTGAAAATTGTTTTGGAAACCTATTTGTTATTTACATTTGATTCAGTTTATGTCAGTAAATGGAAAGATTCTGTTAAACTGTTTCGTTATTTCTGAAAAATTGTTTTAAAGGGAGTTTCATATTTTAGAACACTACAGCTAACGACAGTATACGTTAGACTGATTTCACCATGTACGGGTCCCCATCTAACAAGGGTGATGGTGCTAGACTTTTTTATTTCTATTTTTCAGTTTTAGACTAATTTGCACCCAGTATGAGTCTCCATCTAGTAAGGGTGATGGTGCTAGACTTTCTAATTTCTATTTATCAGCATGGCTGGTATGCTGTCGTTCTGTTATTGACATGACTGATATGTTGTCGTTTCGTTATCTGGACAGACTGATATGTTGCCATCTTATTATCTGGGCAAACTGATATGTTGCCAACCTATTATCTAGGCATATATTGCCATCTTAATTACTGGTTGATTGTGTATCGCTATCCTGATTATCGGCTGACTGTGTGTCATTGTTCTGTTTCCTAATATATGTTACGTTCATAAATAACGAACTCCCTAAATTATGGAAAATGTTTGTGAAAAATCTGTTTTCAATAAATTATATGTTATATCGATATGCATGTCCTTTGTTCTCATAAATGCATATTATTATTCACTGGGTCTATAGACTCACTTTTATCTTTTTTTAGTTTCTGAGTACGTTGGTTTGGCGTATCCTGTTATCTGAGAGGAGTCCATGTTATCAGTTGTTTCTGTTTTCAGTATTTTTCAGAGTTAGTTATTCTATTTCTATTAGACATTGTATTCCTAGGATTCTATATGCTCCATTTGTCACACCCCACCCTCCCTCTAACCGGGTGAGCCATGACAGTAGGACAGTAACCAACACACTACTAGACTGAAATCTAGTAGCATGCTGGCCATCAAAACCCTTGCTGTACTCAGTCTTACAAGTCCTCTGTCAAGGTACTTGTTCAATTTAAATACATATCAACATATAACTTGTACCAAAACCCAAATAACACATGGCCAAACATATTATCTCATCCTGTAGCGAAACTCATATACAATATCTAACATCCATTTAGTAGACATTTCATGCTCAAGCCATCGTATAATTTCTAGGACATAACTAATTAAATATCACTAAAAGAATTTCAAAATATTTAGAATCTGTACATCTATTTACAATTGTCTAATACAAAAATTTCTCTACCTAACTCCCTATAAAAGTAAATATAACAAAAATATAATCTTGGAATTTAGCTCGATCGGGTGCTAACAAGCCATAAAACAATACAAGTAAGGAAATTTTTGAGATCTTAGCCAAAGCCTCAAATCTGTAGGGAAAAAGAGGGATGAGACTAACGTCCTAGTAAATAGCATAAAATTAATCATAGTGGAAACAGTCAAGTTTTGTTATTATTACCATCATAGATTCAATTTAACGAGTTTCATCATAAGATATATATAATAACAACCAGATATATAAAAACTAAGTTTTTGTCATGATGTCAAATCATAGTACATGAGAGAGCATAAACATAGATCATAAAACTATTACAGAGAATCATTGAAAGTCATAAAGAGTATAAAACATTATTATAGTACATATTCATGTACGTAGTCTGGTTGGATGTGCACATCCAAAAATGGTGCGTCTGAGGGTAGTGAAAGCATGAGACAAAATTTGGGCCCTCATTGGGGCAAAACATAAACATGTTGGGCGCTACTGCACTATATAATCTGTTCCGAGAGTTGTCACAAATCCCTCAACCAAACTGACACAGTTTGCGGCCTCTAGTCCCCTTCTCTACGGGAAATAGTCATATACATATCATGTCATGCAAGTAGAACTGCCACTTGCCTCACGTGGCTGCTCGACATCATAGTTTGGGTGTCAAAGTACCAAAATATAGTAAACTCATAAAAGATTATGAAATTCATACGTATACATTGAAAGTCAGAACGTAACTAGACTGTTTTCCATATTTAGTATCAACATAAAAGTAATTAATGGGTCATAAAATATATATCAAAAAATAACTAGGATTAGGAAAATGCCACTCATCTAGTATAAGAAGCTTAGGGACATAGTCTTGAAGTTATGGGTTCATGGTCTGGCTTAATTCAGTTTTCTTCCCTTATAAATAGGATACATACTTGTGTAAGAATAACACCATAAATACAAAGTGCAAATACATGCCTATGCCCTAGATTACATGAATACAAGGCTTTATTCTCTCTCTCAACTTTTGAGTTCAAGCCAAACATGCCCTTAATCTTTCTCAACCTTTGGGTTCAAACCAAACATGCCCTTAATCTCTCTCTACTTTTTTAACTACAAATACAAGATTAAGATTCACCAAAAATCTACCATAAGCATAGATTTACCCAAACATGACAAAATATAAAGTTGTTTTAGTTAAAATCACCAAAATTATGCAATATTTTCTATGGGTGAGATTAAATCTGCCTCTCTCTCTACAACACACAAGTATCATTAAATATAAAATTTACACCGATTAAAAGGTAGAAAATAGATAGTAGAAGCAAGATCTATACATATTTTAAACAAGACTAACATGGATCATGCATTTTCTTCGTAAGGGTGAGGTTTATCCACCCCCATCTCTACAGCACGCAAAACAATACCAAATGAAAATTTTAAACTGATTAAAAGGTATACAATGGAGAGGAGAGGCTAAATATGCAAAAATATTGAAGAAAATCCAAATGAGGTTTGAGATCTAGCCATTTTCATACATTTTCCTCCTTTTTTTCTCTTTTCCCTTTTCCCCTCTGTTTCTCTCCCTTCAAGTGAAAAAATGAGCCCTAGAAAGGCTCTCCCAAGTTTTAAAACAATGAGTCCCTAAGCCACAGAGACTATTATGCCATTCCTTAAATTATCTTCATTTTTAATACTTATGAATTTTTGGATGAATTTTGGGTATCTTAGAATATCTTCAAAATCTTTATTTTATAATTTTTAGGAGTTCAAGAGGGTTTAGGAGCCCTTGGATGGGTTAAAAATCTCAAATTTTTAAGAAAAATGTTAAAAATCGTGACCTAGTGTGCTACGGTGCGGTCTAGTGCGCTATGGCGCACCAATTCCAGTAGCCATCGCTATAGCGTGCTTGGGCACGCTACAATGCCCAAAATCTAGTGTGCAGCGTTGCTACAGTAACGTTACAGTAATATATTTTTTTTTTACGAAAATTTAACTTGTTTCCAAACTTTCATATATATTTCCCTTAACCTTAAACCCTTTAAATTCCTTCCAAATAAATTTTAAAACGCAACCAAAATCCATAAATTTATATAAAATTAAAATTGAAATCAGTTTGGGTTGTTACACCATTTGACTTATAGATACGATTTGTGTTTTAAGTTGACAGATCAGTTATTATGATTTGGATTACATTTTGATTATTATCAGATTATTTATTCTATTGAATTCTGTATTTTCTGTTAGGATTGCAGGGTTGAGATTTATTCTGACCTTTGTGCCGGTCACGTATCCAATTTCAGGTGGTGACAGCCTCCTTACACAAACAACCCCTTGCATGAGCCCCCTCATTGCAGGAGCCCTCCTACAAAAGCACCTGGCCCCCTCCCGCGCAAACATCCCTTAATTGCTTGCAAAGCACTTCCTCCATTTCTCCCCACTCTCTCTATCTCTTAATATGTCCATGGTTGTAATTTTATAAATTTCCACTTATAATTTTACAAGTCTATATTTATAAATTTACAGTTCTATACTTGTAATCCTTACAATCACCTCACTCTCTCTCTCTCTTAATATATTTGACAACTTCCTTGTAATTTTACAAATATTTGCGTGTAATTTTATAAGTCCATTCTTATAAATTTATAGTTCCATGTTTGTAACTCTTGCAACTCTTTTTGTCTCTCTCTTCTTTCTTTTTTAATATATCTGATAATCTGTTTGTAATTTTACAAATCCTTGCTTGTAATTTTATAAATATATACTTATAATTTTACAATTTTATACTTATGATATTCGTAACCCTTTCTCTGTTTATTTTTTTAATATTTTCGACAACTTGCTTATAATTTTACAAATTTATACTTATAATTTTATAATTCTATGCTTATAACCTCTACAATCTAATCTCTCTCCATTTTTTTAATATCTCTTATAATTTGTTTGTAATTTTACAAATTTGTACATGTATTTTTACAAATTTATGCTTGTAACTTTACAGCTTCATAATTTTAATTTTACAGAGAGACATTTATAACTTACAAATATAGGTTTACAAAAATGTGTTTGTATTTTATATATTCATACTTGTAAATTTACAAGAACATACTTATAATTTTATAAATTTATATTTCTAATTCAGGTATTGTAGAAGGGTATTATAAAAAATCAAATTACTTTTTGAATCATTTTTTTTGTTTTAAATGTTCTAGGTCATTAATTACAAAAATGACCCTATAGATAATAAGTTTTAACAAGTTAAGTAGTTCGGTAATTTTCCCAACTTTTATTACATCCTTAGGCAAAGGAAATTTTGTATTAAATAATGTCTTTTCATAGAAAAAAAAAGAGTTTTATAATTGTCTTGATAGATTAGGACAGCTCATGATCTTCATATTGATTTATTTATATGTTAATGCATTTAACATAGAGTAGACCTCATACAACAACTATCCTAACTTTACCCTATCTTTTATTTCATTTCGTTTAAAACATTCATAAACATTTTTTATTATAGATTTATTACCAGAAATTCAATGCGTAATTTCAGTATTTAATGTGTATTCTTGAATGATTGAAAACTTTTCATCATTTTTATTTGCCCATAATTCTAATTTAGTTCACTTAAATTGAATATTACTCACTTAAATAAACTTTATTATTTTCAACTCACTCTAGTAGTGGAAATACATCTCTTGAGTCTAATTTAACAACTAGGCAACGAAAGTTTAACCCATGTGAATATTCAAATTCATAACAAGGGGAGAAATAAAGAACTGAAAAGTATAAAATTTGTGCTCTAAAAGTTAAATACCATGTTGTAATAATTCTACTAATTCTTACATTTTTCACTTCATGACAGTCATGTCCCTCTTTGACCTGTTGATTTGTTTAGCAGAGATTACGTGGCCATAACGCTGTGAAGGAAATGACTAAATGAGTGTGAATAAGTATAATAAATGACTTATTTATTCTTGAAAGTAAATTGATTTATAAAAATATATATTTAGAAAAAATCAATCGCATACCCTAAGCATGATTAATCCTCAAACTATGAATGAACGAGAGTACATGTGGTAAAAGAATATATATATATATATATATATATATTATCATTTCATTCATACAACTTACTAAGGCGGCGTGCGAGCTGCTTATTAACTAGATTGAGCCAGTCATTAACGCCCATCCTTAGTTAGATATTTACTTAAAAGCCATTGTCGTTAATTCAATAAAAGGTCAACATGCGATGGCCTTAATTTCCACTGAGCAGAATAATTAGCTTGGTCCACATAAAGGCGTTGAAATCTCTTGATGGTCCAAATACGTGTTTTTAATCGGGCATGTGCATCTCCTCATTCCACCCACCTATTATTAATGCATATTAATTATTTGGAAATTATAATTTTAGTGCAGTGATTGGTCTCGTGCTTCTTTTTCTTACTAATTTAAAAAATTGATAATCAAAATAATTCATATTTTTACTTTTATTTAATGAATATAAACCTATAAATATTTATATAATTAAATAGATCTACCTAACAAAATTTTAAAATGTAATTTACTATTTATCTTTAGTTAAAATTGTCAGTGGCACCTTCAAGGAAAAGATCATGAAAGCGTAGGCCACTTTAAAATTGATTATTTTTATTATACAAACAAATAAAGGATAAATAACACTTTCCTCTCTTAAATAAAAATTTCACTTTTAGTACTAAAATTTATAAAAGAAATCATTCACCCCACAAATTT
The DNA here is from genome assembly GCA_911865555.2 of Thlaspi arvense. Lineage (NCBI taxonomy): Eukaryota > Viridiplantae > Streptophyta > Magnoliopsida > Brassicales > Brassicaceae > Thlaspi > Thlaspi arvense. The sequence continues at coordinate 109,484 of CAJVSB020000447.1, read as the reverse complement.
TAATCTGTGACACTTATCCCTCAACATTCTAGTGTGATTTTCACAAAAAATTTTAATAGATGCCATTTTTAAAGGGTATAAATGTTATTTAAAATAAATCTTGTTACTTAAATGACCAAATTAATGAGTAAATAATAAAAATTGATATTCAAAAAAAATTTAAGAAACCTAAATGCGGTTCAGACAAAATCTAATTTAGATAGAAGATATACTTTCGAAAATTAATATATATCACCCACTCATAAACTTAGTTATTGGGTTATGGAATTTACCTTAAACAGTATTTCTGTCCTTTAAAAGTCATATATATTGTGATTTTTAAAAAAAAATTATTGTAATTCTAACAGAAAATATACTTTTAAAAATTAGTTTTCATCATTTACTCAAACTTAGTTATTAAATTACATAATTTATCTTGAATAATATTTATTCATTTTAAAAATCGTACATGTTATAATTTTAATAAAAAATTTATTGATATGTTCATGCGAAATAAGTATTATGAATTTAAAATTTGTAAAAAAATAAATTCTTTTATATTTTTGTAGAAATATATATTAAAAATTAAATTTTTAAATAATAAAAAATTATTTATTGTAAAAATAAATAAATAATAATTTTAAAAAATTTAATACAAATACCAAGGAAGGAAAGCGAACAGAGCACTGCCCCAAAAGAACCCTGTGATTATGGACATTTATGTGTGTGTGTGTGTGTGCGCGCGCGCGCGCGCGCGGGGCTGGTGGAAAGGCCGGCAGCTGTCTCCACTTTACATGACTAGAAGCATGGGGCGCTCAGACGGCGGGCCACCACCACCCAACCTCCGCTTTTCATTTTAAAATAGTTTTTGTTTGTTTATTTTAATAAATAATTGAAATTAAATTACCAAATAAATTATTTTTGTAAGATGAAAATCAACTCCACTCGATCCCAACTTTTCAGCTCGTCCCTTGTATTTGCTTTGCTCTTTTGCTGATCCAACTTCGATTTCCGGGAAAGTGCCAATTCTCGGCCCCACAAAATATTAAAATAATAATTAATTAATAAATAAATAAGTCCCACCGTCCAAGCAACCGGATCTGGTGGCTCTGTCGTTCTGTTCCACGGCTTCGCGGTAACTTCGATTTTGGGCTGAATGAAAATGCGCGAATGGTCCCCCGACTTCCTTGATTTGTTCAATGTGGTCCCCTTAAGTTTATTTGGTTTATGTTGGTAATTTATCGAATGCAATACAACAACAGTTTGTAAACCTATCAACCGATGGTCTTAAACGTTAATAATTATATTAATTAAATCATGATGTGAAAATTATAACATTACTTAAATTATAACCAAAATGACGTGTATTTATTCTTTTTTTTATAAATTTTAATTTATAAATTTAAATACATGTATTTTCATCTTTTACCTTTTATTATTAACACATATTCGTGTTGCATTGCTATTTTTGTAGTGCCATCCACACCATCATTGTATTTTAGTGGGTCACCGTCAACTTGAATAAAGATACAAACAATGCATGTGATACAATATATTTAGATGAATATATTAGATTATGTTTACGTAAATAAAAATTGAAGTTAATCTTATTTTGAAAATTGAAAATAAAAATTTGTTTATTAGAAAGTTTTGCGGATTACTGGATTTCTGTGCATTCACCATATGAAAAAGTTTCATGTATAAGGGCGAATTAATAAAGACAAATGAAAGAAAGATGAGTCCCATAAGTAAAGAATTGGAGGGAACCCTTGTTTTAGCCACCAAATTATATCAAATAAATCATGTGATTAGTTGTTTATCACTACCTATTTTAATTCCCCTTCTTCGTCCTTCCATGATTGAATTGATATGAGAGTTCTCTTTCAACTCGATGCTTGGAAGTCTTTGCTCCCTGCTAATCTTCCTTATTTTCAGGCTTCATCCTGGTTTGTGAAAATTTAAAAATAAACTATTATTGTTGTTCACATATCATATTGGTTTACAAGTTCAACAAATGAAGGCATGAAGTACAATGTGCTGGTGGCTTTGAGTACGCGGATATAGAAAGATTATAATAATATAATGATTAACAATGTTAGTAAGAATAAGGGGGTTGAGGTGTAAAGGATGACAATGTTCAATGTACTTAAGCATGTTGTTATAAAAAAATTTATAATAATTACAGCTAACAATGATAGTATTGGCAAAGAAATCGAGAGGTTGAAAATCCTAATGTTGGATATAATTAAAAATTGAATTTGAAAGATATGGACGCAAATGCTTAGCTAGAAGTAAGGTTATTAATATGTTGAATTTTAATACAAAATTGATATGAAATTGATTCAAATTTAATATTTGAATTTGATTAAAATATTTGATGAATCAGATTTGATTATAAATATCTGTAATTTGAAAATAAGTAGATCGGATATGAAATTATTAATTTGATTCGTTAAAGATTTAAATATGAATTTTAATAATAATTTTTGTTAAATAAATAATTATATATAATATTAATAAATTTAAAGTTGCAGGAACTAAATTGAGAAAATTAAAAAATATAGGGATAATATGATTGATGAAATAGAGTTGAGAGATTTAAATGTAAAAGAATGTTATTTTTTATTAGATCAGGTTTTCTTTTTGAATTTTAGATTATCTATTGGATTCAAATATGATTTAACAAATACATATATTATAGAATTTTGGATCGGATTTGGATATAATATGATTAATCAAATTTTAGATTAATTATTAGATTCGAATGTAATTTAATAAATACAGATTCTATAAATTTTCAGATTATATTTGGATATGAATATGATTAATCGAATTTGAATTTACCCGATTTAATTCAAATCCAACTCATGAATAGCCTAGTTAGAAGTTTTGTCAACATTTTTGTTTTTTGTTTTGTTTATCATTGATTAAGTTAATATACCTTGAAATAACATAATAATTTGTTCTCTGTCTTTTATAAAAGTGCAAGGACTAATTGCAATTAAATTAAAGTTGAAAGACTGCATTGAACAAATCACACAAGCTGAGGGACTATCATTGTAATCCATTCTTAAAAGGTATGTAGTTGCTTGGTAGTTGGCCTTAGGATACTTTGTTTGGAAACAGGAAAAGTTTTAAAGTCGAGTTGTTTGGTTTTTGATGACATTTGAAAGAGGACATTTAATTCATTTAATTTTCATGGGAAGAATTCAAAGCTTTTCGGTGTCAAAAGCCCTTAACCATCCCTGAATAAGGGAACCAAATGCTCCCATCCAAATTATGACTTTTCAATAGATTTGAAAAAAATAAATCTTCTATTTTTTGAATAATAAATTAATATATATTATATACATAATATAATATATACACAGAAATAAGTAAATAAATAAATAAAAAAAATATCTCTGCTCTCTGTCGCAGCCGCCACAACTGACGTTGCCTCCCTAACTTCTTCTCCATTAGAGTTTTATCACGTTATAATTCAAATTGGAGGCGCCGCCTAACGTTTCAATTTTCCTTTTCTTTGGTAAAGTAAGGCAAAAGTTGCTTTGGAATAATTATTTATATTTTTGAAATTAATATTATTTATTTTTATTTAAAAGGAACTTGCAGTTTGTAGATTTCTTATTTAAAATAGAGACAAACAAAGCTAGGAAATCATATTTTTTAAATGTTTAGATTTAGATTGTACAAAATAAATTATTTTTTAGATACTTAAAATAGAATAAAAGAAATAAAAATAAATTTAAGTTAAAATTTATATATTTAAAAAAATATTTTTCTTTAATTAAGTGTCTATTTATGAAAGTTAATAATTAGTAATTTTTAAATTTAATTTTAAAAAAGTAGTTTTGTCTATTTGAGTTCGTGTTTGAGAGATTATATTTCTCTAAATTCCAGTAAAAATTTATCAAAAATAAATATACCCAAATCATTATTTTGTGTAATTACTGATATAATTATGAATAAATCAAATTTTTACTAAATAAATATATCTATAATATTTTAATTATAACTCTAATTTATCTTTACTTAAGAAATTAAGGTTATGAATTATTAAATTATATATAGTTGGAAATATTGAAATAGATAGTAAAAAATATGAATATCAGTTACATTAAATAGTATTTATAAGATTGTTTGATCTAACTAATATTTCATAATTTTTTAAAAATAATTTCATACATTAATTTATCTTGCTGTATATTAGATACATTTTTAAATATATTTTATTAAAAAATATTAATTAATAAGTCAATTAATTGGTTAATTGAGTAAATCATTAACAAATTTGGAAAAGTTGTTTAAACTTCGCACATTCTTCGGACGAATTGTCATTTTCAATTCTTACGCGGTAGTTAAGCGGAAGAAAAAAAGGACAAAAATCTATCGTGCGCACCGGCACATACACGGTGCATGATAGCGTCTGCCCGCACATCCCTTTGTCAGAACGCAGAACACGAGTCCAGCGTTCGGCTGCTCCACGTCAGCCTCTGTCTTCTTCCTTCCACCTCTGCTTTATCTCCACCAACGACGGCCCCACCGCTGGTTTCTTTCTCTCTCACCGTTGTTTTCTCTCTCTAAACTTCTAGGGTTTCTTTCTTTTCTCCTTCCTTCGTTATTCGAATTCGGACCCGGCAAGGGAGTCTCTCCGCGATGGGCTCGATCGCCGATCCCGGCGGCGAATTCAGCGAGGTGGATCCGCCGCCGAGCTTCGACGAGTTCCAGAGGCAGACTTCTCTGATGACGAGCTGTACTCTGCTATGGAAAGAGCTCTCAGATCACTTCTCCTCCATCGAGCAGGACCTTCAGAAGAAGTCAGAGGCTCTGAGACACAAGTTGAGGACTCTGGATTCTCAGACCAAGGAATCACTCCAAATCCTCGAGAAGCGCGAGCTTACGATAGACGGCTCCATCTCGATCGCCCTCGAGAAGGTCCAGGAACGCAAGGAGGCCGCTCTCGTCTCTCTCCGAGGGAAAAACGATGCAGTCGGAGGCGGTGAGGTGGATGACAACGAGGGATTATTGTTTAAGCTGCGATCGTATTGCACGAGGATGGACGCAGAGGGATTCTGGAGGTTCGTGTCGAGTAGGAAGAAGGAACTGGAGTTGATGAGGGCTCAAATGCCGGCAGCGCTGGGTGATTGCGTGGATCCAGCGAGGTTCGTGCTGGAGGCGATGTCTGAGGTGTTTCCAGTGGATAAGAGGGAGAAAAGTGAGAGGGTGAATGATTTGGGTTGGGCCTGTGTTTTGATGCTGGAGTCCTTGATTCCGGTGCTGGTCGATCCAGTTTTGGGGAATTCGCGGTTTCTGGTGACGCCAAGAATGAAGGACCAGGCTAAGGACATTGCGGAGACGTGGAAGGCGAGTTTGGACGAGCGGGGCGGGATTGAAAACGTGAAAACGCCAGACGTGCATACTTTCTTACAGCATCTAGTAACTTTTGGGATTGTTAAGGAGGAGGATGTAGATTTGTACAGGAAGCTTGTAGTTGGTTCTGCCTGGCGAAAACAAATGCCGAAGCTTGCAGTGTCACTGGGATTGTTTGACAAAATGCCTGGTATGTTGAGAACTCTTTTAATTTATTTCGAATTTTGATTTTGTTTTTCTGCCCTAACTAGTTGAATGTGACTGGTTGACGTTTGGCTAACTGGTTGTCGTGAAGTAAACCGCTTTGATGGGACTACAAATCATTACTAGAACTAGTATGAGTTCAATTCTGTAAACTGTGTTATATATTCAGGAACTAGTTCCTTAGTTGCAGACAGTAGGTAACAAAAACAGCTTTTAGTAGACCTTACAAATTAAATGGTTTTAGGTTTGTCTTAAACAATTAAGTGAAGATTCAACGACTATATAAATCTGCCCAGCATTTTGTATTCCATTCTATGGTTGGCATCGAAAAGAATTTGTTATTTGTTGCACGGTTATGTATTTCTAATTCAAAAGTGTATATCTGGGGCCTGTTTGATAATGGTTACAATTTTTTTCCCTTTATTTTTAGGGTTACAAAATAAGTAAATAAATAAAGAGTGCAAGTGGAAGAATGAGTAATGGGATAAGGGATTTGCGGGGAAGTAAAAATGAGAATTTTTTTTCCTTTCTCGTTGACAAATGTGAATATAAATTTTATGTTTGCAAAAATTTTATAAGTTATGGAAACTGGTTCCCAAAATCTCTCATTTGGCAGTCCATATATAGCGTTCTGATTGTCTCAGATCAGCACCATTTATCTTTTATGAATGCAAACAGAAACAAATGTAAACTCCGTCAAACAGGCCCTGAGCCATCCAAACTAATCCCAAAGTTTTACCCATCTATTTCCATAACTTTATCTTTAGGATGAAAAAAATCTAGTATTAGGGTGCAAAATAAACATGGATCGAAATATTACTGGAAATATGTTTTTATAATATTAATTTGAAGAAAGACATTGATTAGACTTTATTTTATACAGTTTTGTGTGAATAAGATAGCTTTTAAAGATTTATGTATTCTAACAATAGACTTTGAAATCTACAATATCTTGCCAAATTTTTAGGAGATAATGCTCTTTGATGGATTCTTGATCCCGTTCTACTCCTCATCCTACATACAGGAGCTGTGTTGGTCCTGTCTGTGGAGGATTTACAAGGAACTAGTTGTGCACATATAATCTCCATTGCACCCTCTCTGGAAACAGGAATTATGTTGTATTCCTTTTTTTCACCTTTTAATTTCTTTTCACAGGCTGCTGATGCAGCATGGGCTTCCACGTTTGAGAGAGAGAGAGAGAGAGAGAGAGAGAGAGAGGAACATTGACTGTTGCTCTTACTGAAGTTTTCCTTCTGCACTTTCGCTACACCCTTCCCTCTTCCATTTGTTGAAGCTGCATGCAACTTGCCTTCATGGAAAGCTTCACAGAAGCACCTACAAGGAAGATCATTCCCTGATGGTCTGTAATTTCTTGTGTGTGAAAGAGTTTTGGATGCTTGTTGAATGTGCTTAAGTGGAAGGCTAGGAAGCATGGATACTTCACTGATGTGATATATCCTTGTTTGGCACATATTGGACGTATATACTTCACAGGCGTGTGTGTTGGAAATGCGTGTCTAATTTATTTTTTATTTTTCTTTCTGTACGCAAATCCCTATGCTTGGAGACATGTGTCCTCATGCATAGACAAACATGTTTTATGTTAAATAAGATTAACTCAAGATTAATCTTTTGCAAGAAATTAAACTGATGTTTGGGTGCATTCATGCCCATATGCATTTGCATGCTCTTAGGAAAGAAGTGATTGTTATAAAGTTCATGTTAAGGGGGTGTTTGGGATCACTTCTGAGAAGTGATTTCTCTGTTTTCAAGACTCAAAAGTGATTCTAAGGTGTTTGGGAAGAAACTTTTAGCTTAAGCTGAAATTTGAAGATGGGGGTAGGGGTGATTTTGCTTAAATGGCATATTTGTAAATACTTAAAAGCTGTTTTCCAAACATACCTAACTTTTACTTTTAAACACTTTTTATCTGCTTCTGCTTAATCTACAACTTCTGATTTTAGAGAAGCATTTGCAAACACCTACTAAGTGGTGTTTAAGTAGGAACTAATCAGTTTGATTATTGGGTATTTATCATTATTTTTGGTCATTTTAAAATATTTTATTCATAAATGTGATGAATACAAATATTAAAGACTTGGATCTTTTGGTTGTGTCTCTGCCATGTTGTTGTTGTTACTTTTTCAAAGTTGTCTTGTTATTGTGGTCCATGCTTTTTAGGTGGAGAGTGTTGCCATGGGTTCAGTCTTTTCTAGTGTATGGTGTGTCTAAGGTGTGATGCTGTGAGCTGAAGAAAAGGTGCTTGGCAGTGTTGGCACCTTGTGATGAGAGCTTGGATGAGTGTGCAGTTTTGTGCAAGGGTGTAAGCATTTAATTGTCTTCCTTTTTTCTTTTCAACTTTTTTCTCTTGAATTGTGGTCATGTTCAAAGACTGTCTCTTGTGCATCTAGGGATATCAATTCTGTAAGCCTTTTTGGTTATTTAATGTCAAAGTATAGTTGTTAATAAGTGAATTCTGCTTTTAAGAGGGTTCGAGAAACCTGATCTTAGGGGCATGTTACTGTGTTCATATGAATTTAAAATGACATTATATTGATCTTAAGTGTTGGAGGTAGTGCACTAAACTTCTTTTGATTGTTGAATCACTTCTTATTGATGCCAACATACATGTATTTAAGTTGATCATATGGAGTTACATAATGATTGGAGTGACTATTGACCTTATCAACTTGTTAAGCCCAAATCATTGTCCTCAAATGCTTAAGCCCAATTTCTGTAATAATAATCCTCTAATTTTTTATATACCACATTACTGCACACTTATATTCTTATGTGGGACTGGATATCACAATCTTTCCTTTTTAAATCCTTAATGTTTTTGTCAAGCCCAGTCTAAAAGCTTTAACATGGGATGAACAATTTATTCTTGTCATGAGGGTGTGCCATCTTAGGCCATGAGAAATATGGATAGTCCTTTCAATTTAGGCCATCCTCTTCACTTGTAGATTGCTTGTCTTAGGCCAGTAACTTTTACTTATTTTTCCTTGAACCACCTCCACTCTACTAGAGATGGCACTGATACCATTTATAATGACATGAGATGTCACTAGTTTTAGCAACTTGTTAAGGCCAAACCAATTACCTTGTAGATTGCATGTCACAGGCCGCCAACTTTTGCTTATTTTTCCTTGAAACACCTGCACTCTATTAGAGGTGGCTCTGATACCATTTATAATGACATGAGATGCCACTAGTTTGGTGGAAGGGTAGAAACAAAAGGATGGTAGAGAAGTTTAGAGGGAACAGAATTTGGATCCTTAAGGTAGTGATTACGAAATATGGAGGATTTGAGGGGGAAGTTCTCTATCCTAGTTGTTTCCTTCCCTCATCTCCACCAAATGAAGGAAACGTCAAGTGTTCTTTCATTTTTCCTGACCAAAAGGGGCAGGCTTCTGACACTGTCAAAAATATATTTGATGACTGACTCAAACCCACATCTCAAGTTGTATAAGCTGCTGATGTATAATTTAGTTGCAAGCTTTGGCTTTGTCATTGAAATTAATTTACATATCTTTTCTGGGCCTGAACATTCTTGTATAATTTAGTTAGACAGTTCTGACATAACGTATTTAGCTAGACTCTTGTGAGTTTTGTATCACCAAAGCATGTTATTTTGTTATTGCTTTAGTGGACTTGTCCTTGTATGATAATGTTGGAGATTGATGATTGAGTTGGACGCCTGTGTTTGCAGAGATGATTGAGGAATTAATTAGTAGAGGACAGCAGGTTGATGCAGTCCATTTTACCTTTGAGGTTGGGCTTGTGGATAAGTTTCCTCCTGTGCCACTACTGAAGGCTTTTCTGAAGGATGCAAAAAAGGCTGCAGCTTCTATCTTGGAGGATCCTAACAATTCTGGCCGAGCTTTGGTATTTGTTTCTTTATTTATTTTTATTAGTTAATGATGTTTTATGTTTTATTAGTTGTTTTATATGTTACCTTTATGTAGGAAAAAAATTTTCCTTCATATTTGGTTATTTCCGTTTTTTCTAACCAGAGGAGATGGCAAATTGTATTTTTGGTCCAAAGTTGCACAAACTTGTTTAAAAGTAGTATCTTTAGGATATCCATGATTTTCTTGGGTGTAGAGCTGCAACTTGGGTTGCTCAAGTGGTCTTTGAACACACCTAACCTAAGTTGCTCAGTGCTATAGCTATTCGTGAAGTTGTCTAATCAGTTTAAAGGAAATAAATTATGTCAGGTTGGGTTGGGTTTGAGTAACTCTATGATGATTTGGGTTGGGTTGGGTTTAAGTAACCCTATGATGATTTGAGTTGGGTTGGGTTGAACCTATGATTTTCAATTAATTTGGGTTGCTCTATTTTCAACTTTAATAAGATAAGATGGGACTGATAGCATGGCATTATTTGTATGTTATAATGTGTTTCTTTGGGTGTACCATTAATGGTGGGACAGTATAGATGGGGCACAGTCCAAAATATGTGGCCTTGGTGCCTCCCAAGTTTCTCCTTTTGCAGGTTCCTCTAGCTTCTGTTCATAACATGTTGACATAGGAATGCACTCTCTAAAACAATGCCAATTCTTTTCATTTTTCAGCATCTAGCTGCACGCAAGGAGCAGTCAGCACTTCGGGCTGTGATCAAGTGCATTGAAGAATACAAACTTGAGGGTGAGTTCCCTTCAGATGATCTCAAGAAGCGCCTTGAACAATTAGAGAAGGCAAAGAGCGAGAAGAAAAGGACATCCCCTGTTGTCCCTGCCAATAAACGAACACGAGCAAGCAATGGCGGTCCAATGCCACCTGCCAAGGCTGGCCGATCCACTAATGCATCCTATGTGTCGTCTTTCCAGCTGCTGGGCCAACGTTTGTCCGCTCTCCCTCACACTCTCCATACCAGGCCGGAGTCCCACCATACCCTGCTGCCCCAGCGATGTATGGAAGCAGGAGCCCTCCATATGCTTACTCACCTGAATCAGCCCCTCCTCTTGCCGGGTCATATCCAGTGAACTATTCCCCATATGGTGGCTATGGCAATGGTGTTACACCAGGTTATCAGCACGCCTATTACCGCTAGATGTGACTACTCTGAAGATGGTAACACTGATGTGAGATAACCCTAATCTAAAAACCTTTTTTTTTTTTTTACTCTGTATGGTTTGTGATCACTAACCTTTTAATGGTAGCGATGTGTGTTAATCCTTAATCTCCTCGTTTTACACTGCATCTGGACTTCTGTGAGGATGGGTACTATTTTCTAATGTTGATTAAGAAAGCAATTAAGAAAGCTTGTGGAAAGTAATTAAGAAAGCTTCTTAACAGAACCGTTCTACCATGATGGCATATTTTGGCATGGGATAAGCTTTTGTTGCACCATCCTTCTTTTGTTCTTTTGTATCTTTCTTACTATTTCTTATTACAGAAGCGGTCCCCTTCTGGTTGAATTTGAAGTTCTATACATGTGTCTTGTAGGTAATTACCTCGAACAGACAAGGTCCGGAGAAAATTATGTTAATATACATCTCAGAAAGTAAAGATTATGGAATAGTCCTTGCGGGAGAAATGGATTGGCTTAGGTGTCATGTTTTGATCTGAAGTACGAGTGACATGTTGAGTGAATCTAAACGCTAAAATCTATTGTGAAATTTGGAGCTACTTAATACACCTATAATAGGGCGAGGCGTGTCACAAGGATTAGGGGATGTTAGTACAACCCAAACATGTAGATAAGATTATAAGAACACGATACGTTTAGGTTAATAGATTAAATAAGGGTGCTTACTGTATTACTAATTAGAGGAAAAGAAAATCATTGGTGTCCTAGTGGAGATGGAGACCTCAGCAATGAAGAAAAGGGATGGATATGATGAAGATAGATCTATGAAGCACTGCTACAGACCGAAATCTCCCATGTAGTTTAACGTAAATGTACTTCTTCTTCTCCTTCTCCTTCATACAAAGCTTTATAGTAACCCGAGATGATACAGCATATTCAACCTCCTAAATTTCATATGGCATGTAGTTAGACCAGTTACTCTGACATGACATAAATCTCAAAGTAAGCATAATTTATTTTCTTTTTTTTTAATATTTAAATCTTTTCTTTCTAATAATTAAGGTGAAGCCTACCTCAGAGGCGGGAGGCGGGAGGAGGGAGGGGGAGGGAAGGCCTTGAAGAGCAAACATCCCACTCGCAAATAAGCATTACTCATGATTCATGAGACACTTCTCAAACTACTAATTATTTTTGGAATAGAAGCGGCGACGTCATCCTTAAAAGTGATTTTTCCAAATTACTTAGACCAAGCAATTTCTAATTTCGGATGTTTCAATAATGTGTTCATTTGAATGATTGTCTTTTCTTGTTAGTTTTTAAAATATATTGATGATTTTTCTATATCAAATATAAGAATAAAATTAAAATTTTATTCCATAATATTTTTTTTGATAAAAATCTTGAATGTAATAAAATAAAACCCCTTAAATAATACAACCACCAAATAAATAAATCTATAGTTCATTTTTTTACTAATTAATGCCTTTGAGAATAATTAATGAGGACTTCCATTATTAATTAACCAACTTATTTAAAATTCATAGTGTAAGCTTGGAAAAATTTGAAGAGAAGACACTTTTTTTTTTATAAATTTCAAAGCAACTTTTAGAGAGTAATTATGCAACTTAAATTTCAAAGCAAATTAAATTAAGTTAATTTAACCCAGATGGGGTAAACTAATGAAACCAACCAAAACCACCGCGTCCACCTTCCCTGCGAAAGTCCTCCGTTGCAGGGTCGGTTGTCACTTGTAACTGGGAGGTAAGTCTGTTCATATGTCGGCTCCGCCTCCAAAGACTGAACAAGCAAACAAACCGAACCTGGCCGGTTCTCCATCAACTGCTTGTAATTCGACAGTGACCGCCATTTCACGTTCCCCCAGCCCCCTCCGTCCGGCATGGGTTTCTTTGAACCTCGGTGAACTCAACCTCGATGTTGTTGCGGCTGTATGTACGTTCTCTCTACGCCATAAAATTTGAATTTTTACCATTAGTATCTCTCTACTTTTTCCGTCTGTTCTTCCTTTCCTGTATGATGTGGGAAAACATTTCTCAAACCGCAAACCAAAATTTGAAGTTTGAATGGTGCTTGTGGTCGGTTTGAATATGTAACCTTGGCGTCGCGATGTCTGTAGGTCGGCTTAATCCGTGGAGATTCTCTTATGTTCTTCCCTATGTTTTAATTGTTTTCTTCAGTCTCCCTAACTTTCGCGTTTTGATTTCGAGTTCACCGTGAAAGGCTTTATTATATTAATGCTTCCATAGACAACATGACAGTTGTTTGATGAAATGTCCGCAAGATCTGCGTTGCAGACAGCCACAACTTCTTTATATGGTTGACTGAGGGAGCTAAAGGATGGCTTTTTTTCTTTTTTGGCTTAGAATAATAAATTATTCGCTATGCCTTTTATTTTGGGATCTGAATGCTTAATTACCCATATATGTATACATATATGCTCTTGCATACCCGTGAATTTCTAATTCTATTTGCTTAATTGACCAAAACTTTTACTTTGTGCATTTTCTCCTAGATAAAAAAAGAAGAAAAAAACACTCTGCATTCAGCAATAAGTACAACTAATTGAATCCTCGTATGTGTATATATATGGGTTTTCCCATATGATCTCCTCATTCAAGCCACCAATTTATTGTTTCATGTCAAAGTTTTGTTTTTCTCAGTGCTAAGAAGTGAACATATCTTTGATTATTATTTAATATTTTAAGCCATAGTTGTCTCTTACCTCAGGACTAAACTGATATGAAACAAGAACTTTCTGGCATTGCCTGATCAATATGCAGAAAATTCAATTTGGATTCAGCAAGTCTACCTTGAGAGAATTGAGGAGGAAATTAGTGATTTTAGTCTTGGATGTATTTGCTCATGAGTTTCTGTATTTAGGGTGCGCTTGACTGTTGATTTATTTCAAGCCAACCTTGATATATTCCTCCCTTTCTATCCTTAATATTAGAGATGTGGCAGGAAAGGTAGTGGTGAAGGTGAAGGCAAAAGGCAAAAGGCAAAAGGAAAGAGAGAAGGACAGTAAAAGAAGAACCTTGTGAACCCATGGAACTTACTAGTCACTCCCCTAAATATCCCCTTCCCATTCCCACTTGTTCTGTGTCATTCTTAATTTGAAAGTCATTTCTCTGCTCAGAGATAAATAACTTCTGGCCTCTTTTAGGATGAAAGAATAAGTTCTTCAGAAGAGAAGAAGTAGCAAGCCCTTCAACTTGCCACTGAACTCAATCACTTCTTTTCTGTTAAATGATTATTGCACTTCTTTAAATTTATTTGTTATATTTAGATGCTGTTTATTCTTGATTTTGCATGTTTGCCCTTTATCGTCTAACTGTACCATAGTTGTTTTTGTTTTTGATTCTGTCAGAAAGTTCTATAGTCCTTCAGCTACCTGCAACTGTTGGTTAATAGTGTTATTAATTAAATTGCATTGGACTCGAGTATTGGTTGGTGGAATAAGGGGGAGTCCTGCCTATTAATTCAGAGAACTGGATTTGGAAATAGTTGGTTAATATGGATATAGTTATATGCTATAGACTGATAGAGGTTTGTCATCAACAGGAAAAGTCAAGTGTATTGAAGCTACACCTTTTCATTCTGTTGTATAATCCCAGTCACCATAGTAAGACAATGGGTTACAAATAAAATCTAAAGAATAGGATAAAAAAATGAAAGAGTAGTAATAATTTCAACACACCATCAGTTTTATATTTGATGAAGTTGTTTATCATTTTAAAAGCAGTTTTATTGATTCACCTAAAATTAAGCCCTGCAACTGTGGCAATCAGTACTCTTTTTAATTTTCTTTGATTAGTTTGGAGAAAATTCATTCTTGAATTCACTAAGTTAAATGAATTTCAAGGACAAAATCTCCTAAGTGGGGGAGGATTGTAACTCCCACAGGAATGACAAGGGGTCAAATTTGTTATGTAGATTTGTTTGATTTGATTTTCACATTTATATTTTTATTTACATGCATATTCACATAAGCATGACATTATGATGAAAATAATATGTTTCATTCCATGCATTTTAATAATTTCAGTTATTGATTTAATTAGAATCATGAAGTTGATACAATATTTGTACGTATTTATATGCATATGTGAACTAGATGGATTAAATTTTAGAATCTAAAAATTTACAGCGGTTAAACTAATTATTTAGATGGATTTATTTGGGGAAATTAAATTCTTAAAGTGGGTTACTTATAATATTAGAAAGTTGGAGCAACTAAAGTGCAAGATGAGAGCATATTTTAAAATGTTTGCCCTTTTTCTCTCTATAACCCATACAACCCACCTACATCTTCTCTGTTTCATCAGTTTCTTCCTTGGATTTCTTTAAACCTCACCCATCTACTTTGCACATCAAACTTCATCGACACTTCACTATGATTTGACCACATGCTCCTTACATCCCATTGAACTTAATTCTAGAAGAGATTTTACAAGAGAAGCTTAGAAGAATTGGAAAATAATTGGAGAAAGTATGAAAAATTAGGATTCTGGGGTTTCAAAGAATTGGAATGTGATTATCAAGGGGTTGCTAGAAATCACTTCTACCATCACCAAACAACTCTTTAAGGAGGTAAGATTTTCTACCCAAAACATGATTTTCTTTACTTTCATGATTTTATTTATTTTTTCATGAATTTTAGTGAGATATAGCACTTCAATACATTCTAGACTATTGGGTATGGTTAAAGATATGTAAAATTAAATTTTTGGTGTGATTGAAACCTTTTAGGTTGTGAAATTTTTGGTTTCTTGAGATATGATGTCAGAGAATAGTTTAAATCGATGTATAATTGTTTGATTAAGTGATTTTTGAAGACAATTAAGATTTTTACATAATTTTTGGAGTGCATTTGTTAGTCTTATGAAGTATATACCTATGAGTTTCATGAATAAGGGCATGTTTGGCATGCACATAATATGTTTATGTTATTTAATTATCTCATTCCATTTCACTTCATTTTAGTTAGCTAAATTCTTATCCTAGAAGACAAGGCATGCAAGTCATGAGTCAATATTACTTTCTTGGTGTTTGTATCTTAGGAGAATATGTAGGATTGGAGTCAAACCCTTGGACCTTTATGGCAAAATTTGCCCTGTTTCATGTGAGTGGATAATAATTGAATAACCTACGAAAATTTCCATTTTGTGTTGATTTATTAATAAATTATTTCAGTTAGTAATTATAGATATGATAAAATTTCTAGGTACAAATTTAATTTCAATATCTTGTGAGATGGAATGAAATTTTAATTGCATGCAAGTAATGATTCAGTTATGAACCCTTCTGTGAGCATTGCTAGGGATGGTCAGTTTGCACATGGAGTTTTCACAATACTATCATTGTGGATGGTCAGTTTGCATGCCTGGTTAGTGTACTAGAGTTATTAGCCCTTGAGAGACAAATATACGCGAGTATATTTATTAATAGTTACGGAGGTACCAAATCACATAATCACACACACACACACACACACACACATATATATGTCTGTGTGTGTTAATTTCATACGAAGTCGTGATTAAGACTAAGACTTGTAATGTGCTTATGCAATGTTATGATTGTTAAGCCCATGATTATATTGAACAATTATTACTAGAAATATGATATTTTATTATATGATACAAGAGTTAATCTGAAGAAATTAATACTTTTGAAACATATTGAATCTTCGGTTGCTTGATTATTTTTCATTCAAAGGTCCTTATACTCACCTTTTAACATCAGTTTTTGAACATGTGGTTAAGCCCAATTTTGTCCATAGTTGTATAGTCACATTAGAAGCATGTAGCATTTTGTTTGCCTTCATATGTGCATATCTAATGTTTTGGTTAATTCTCATGTATAGATTTAAAGAATGGTGTGTCATGTCCACATGTGCATTGCACATCAGGAGGTCCAAATATTGAGTTATAATGGACACGTGGAACTAACTAATATTTCTAAATATGTTACTATGTTTGACAGGACTTTGAAGTGGCCTAGTTGCTCTGTTATGGCAGAGGTGTTGCTTTTCAACTTGAGAAGTTGCACTTCCTCTGAAAACAGGGGCTTCAAAAGTTATACGACCTTCAACCTTTTTTGGTCTTTGAGACTAGGGGTAGACGAATATTTGCAGTTTGGACAAAGCAAACCCTTGTTGATGGGATCTCTGGAAGTGTAACTCAGTTTTCTTTTTCTTTTGTGCAGATGCCATATACAGGAAGCTATGATGCATTCAGGTCACAATCTTCTTGGTAAGAGAGAAGCGAATATTTGATAAGACATTTTTTTCCCACAGCATCTTGATGAATTACTCCTTTCCATTCTGTCATCCATATCCTTCTGTCAATCTAATCAACAATCTCTACCACTATTCACCAACCTAAATGACACTATCACTGTGGAGAAGATGCACACGCATTTCACCTGTGGTGAATCCTTATTTTCTTTCAAAAATTCTGGATTTTTCTTCAAGTGCATCGACTTTTCCTGATCATGAAAGTGTAGCAAGTCAGTCGTGGGAAATTAATGACAAGAGAATTGCTTGTGAAAATGAGAGTGATGGACTTCATCTTTCGCCATTGTTTTGGCGTGGTAGACCACATTTGGGTGGTTGCAAAATTGAGCTAGTAGATGCAGAGGCATGGCAGGTTCCTCTGGTTTAGCCGAGGCATGGAGAGGAACAAATATGGCGTTGGATGGAAAGAGTTTGCCTGTGGAAGCAACAGAAGAGGTGGTTAATTCTTCCCTTCCTAACAAGGATGACCCAGATTTTGATGAGATTGAGGATATGAGAATTCGAGGAAATCTTTTTTATAAGCTTGATAGGGATTCCAAAGAGTTTGAAGAATACAGTTTTGACTTCCATCGAAGAAAATCTTCCAAAAGTAAATATAACAATGGAAATAATGAAAAGAAGAAATCCTTAAACAACAGCCTGGCCTCCAGAGTTGAAAAGCCCTCCAAGGGTAAGGAAGTGAAGAGAGAAGGACGAAAGATGGAGAGCCTGGCAAGTAACTTGGCTTCTAAGGGTAAGGGAGTGCCCTTAGATGTTCCAGATGAAAATTTTACCTCCTCACTTAATGAAATGGACAGTTCTTGTGTTGGAAAGAAGGTGAGGACTCCCACTTTCAATCAGCTTACTGCTCCTTACCATGAACCATTTTGCTTGGACATTTACATATCAAAAGGGTCTGTGCGAGCCTGCATTATTCATCGGGCAACTAGCAAGGTTGTTGCTGTGGCACATTCTATCTCCAAGGATATGAAATTTGACTTGGCGTCTACAAAGAATGCTAGTGCTTGTGTTGCTGTGGGCGAAATATTAGCTCAGAGAGCTTTGGCTGATGATATCCATAACGTGGTTTACACACCAAGGAATGGGGAGATACTGGAGGGGAAGCTTCAAATTGTGCTTCAATCCATAATCAATAGCGGTATCAATGTGAAGGTTAAGATTAAGCAAAGAAGAAAGAAAGCCAGTTACACCTCTGCTGCTTAGGGTCACCTTCACCCAGTTTTTATAAGGATCCAATTAGCTCTCTTTCTTTATGTAATTACTCGTTTTCTAGCTCCAACTGTGTTATTTGCAACAGTTTAAGAAATGATATAAAGCTGAGACAAGAAATCAATTTCTTAGGTTTGTTTGGATTTGTGATCTGTTTTGTATTTTCTGATATCAATAATTGCGTTCTGTTTTTTCCAGAACAGAAAAAAGTAAAAATTTTGAATACTCTAGTCATAACTTTTTCTTTCCAAGTAAAATAGTTTTACGATTTCCAAAACCTACTTAATCTTTTGTTTTTTGGGTAAAAAAATGTAATCCCGGAAACAGTTCTAGAAAACTTGCCAAATGGGTTTTCTTCATTTCCAAAAGGAGAAAAACTGTATTTAGGAACAAATCCAAACAGCAACACAAATGCACTGCCAGGAAGTGGCTTCCCCCAAAACAATAGGAAGCCTGTGTTCTGCCGTTTCTTGACTAGACCAGAGAGGAAAGGGGAAATACTAGAAGTTATGGCAAAATGAACTTACCGCCATCTCAAGATCTCAATGTTGAGGGAAAAGCAATAACTGGATCTTGGATGTGGCTAGAACATATTTCTGTACCTCGTTAATCGGTGGTTCTGTACTTATGGTTATTTTGTTGAAGGAATATTTGTTATGCCGGGTGTTATTTGTGTTCAAGGGTCTGTTAATCGTTGAATTTATAAGATATATTTAAACATTTGCTCGGCAACAATTTTGTGAATGAACAGAACTGCTTCTTTCCATAAACTTGCCAATCTTATTGATTCAATTCAAGTGCAGATGCAATTGTCTGGAGATTTCATGGCTTTCTTCTTTTGGCAGCGTTCATACTATCTCTGTTTATAACCGAAGATCATGCATCTTCTTTAGCATATGACCAGTTCGGTCATTGGCCTATCGACCCCTTCAGCATTGATGCAACCCATTCTGGGTTTCATTTTGAAAACAGTTATGTTTTCAGAAACATCCAATTGGCTGGTTGTTTTTCAGAGAACATGCCCAATTTCAGAAAATATGGAAAAATGTTGTTTTCAAATATATCACATAAATTATTTTCGGTTACAAAGTAATTGAACTTCTAATATAGGGTTGAATTTCACATTTTAAAGCCTTGGGTTTCTTAAAAACTATTTTCACTTGAAAACGAAAATGATACCAAAATGATAATTTCCAAAACTTTCTCGTCTTCTCTATTCTTAGAAGCGTGGAAAAGAAAAAAAAAATGAAAAAAAGGAAATCCGAGAAGATAAACATAAAATATAAAATAAATCCCAAAAAGCAACACTGGCAATTCTTTGCTCTGGTCAACATTTTGAAAGCAAAGAGAAAAATAGTTGGATTCATCTTTCTCGCACGAATTCAAAACTTAAATTTTTTCTTTTTCGACTGACCAAATAAGAAAAATAAGACTTCAAATTGAGCACTAATCACATAGAATTATCAATCATTGGCAGTTGCCAGTTGCAGCGAGAGCAGCTCTTCCTCCTGGATCGTCCTGATGCGACAATCGGATCTCGGGTACGAGGCGCACAACAGAGCATACCCACGCTCTACGACGTCGTCGCTGAGCATGCCTTCGCTCTGGTCGACAGCGCCGCTGACAAGTCGCGCCGGGCAGGTCATGCACACGCCGAGCTTGCAGTCGTGAGACAGGGAGAGGCCCGAGTCTAGTGCCTTGGATAGAATCGTCTCGTCAGGATCCACCTCCAGCTCCGTGGCTTGACCTTCGTGCTCGATTACCACTTTGTATGCCCGGACAATGGTGTGCCTGGCCCTGGTCGTCCGGAGGGTTGTCCGGAGGTTTAGCCGCAGGAGGGTGGGTTGATGGGTGTGGTTTCTGAGCCTAGTGAGGCCGAAGGAGGGAGAAGTGAAATGGAGGGTTGCCATGTGTTCTTGTGCGGGAGTAGAAATGGGGGAACTCCTGTGGGTGTTTGGAAGATGGGTGGTGCTTGAGAGGATAACGTTTTTGTCTAGGGCTGAAGGGATTTCCATTTTTTTAAAGAAAAAATTGATTATATTATGAAATTTAAAGCAAGCATGGGTGGGAAAGTAGAGAGTTGAAAGAAGAGACGTTGAGGACAAAAATTTATTTTTTTTATCCTTCTATATATCGTGCATTCTATTTATAGTATTATAAGACAAAAAAATAGATCATCATATTCATTCTATTTTTAAAACGAATAATAAAAGAATCACCTTAGAGTTATGAAATGTATTTATATATGTATATTTATAAAAGAAAAATATATATACCTGTATATAAATGAATGGAGGATATACATCCATGAATAAAAAGAAGACGACTATACACATTCTTAGATGGGTATAGATATCCATAAAATTCTTTAATATTTATAACACTCCTACTTAAATATCTATTTCTTAGTTAATGTGCCTCGTTAAAATTTTACTAGGAGAAAATTAATGTGGTAACAATCTAGTAAAGAAAAAAGAGTACACAATGTTTATGTTATATTTTTTGTATACTTTCTTTTACTAAAAACTTTACCAAGAAAATTCATTGGGACAAAAGAGTGGTCCCAAAAAAAAAAAAAAAAAAGAATACAGCATGTACCTTTTCCCCCTTATGACAATATTACTTGATATTCTTGAGACCATGTATCTCCATATTATATACTAGTGTGACCCTTGACCTAATTCCATGGCATTTGACTATGAAGGTGGCCACCAAAGACCTATTGAGGCACCAAGTTAGTTGGACACTAAGGGCTCGCCTTGTAGGAGGACTTGAGGCATTTTCCTAGGCATGTCTCATTGAAAACCCGAGTCGAGTGCTGGCCTGACCCAAGGCACACCTCGTTGCGGACCTAAGGCATGCCTTCATGAGGATTTGCGCCTTACCCCAAGTTATGCCCCTACCCAAGGTGTTGGAACTTTCTTGGGTGCCACTTTTCCAAATTGTCTATATAAGGGGATGGATGCCCTTTGAGTGTTGTACACTATCTTATCCAAGTTTTCTCTAAGTGAATTTGCTTCACTTCACTTTCCTTTGTGCCTTCACTATTCTCTTGCTTAGCTTGCCGTGTGTGTGTGTGCTTGCTTGCTTGACTAACCTAAGTGAGTGAGAGTGAGGGTGAGCTTGTGGGCTATCTGTGGGTTGGATAGGTTGAGTGGAGATTGACAACCTCCATTGCTGCACAGGGGGATTGAGTTGGTCACCTAGAGTTGTTTTGTGAACTCCAACCACGTGACAAGTGATATAAGAGTCAGACTGAGTACTTTATGTTAAGTATGCTACCTTGCTAACTCTCGATTCACAATTTCCTTGCTGGTTCTTCGACTATCTTTCTGCCGAGCTTGAAATTGTGTTGCTGCCTCATGTCCTAAGAACATGTCTGGTGGTTGTGACCTTGCTCGTAAGGATATGCCCCATTCACATAGGGAAGGCCCTATGGACTCACTAGAAGCTAGGTTTGACCTAGCGGGTGGGACCATTGCAGAATTGTCATGGTTGATATAGAAATTAGTGGAAGAATTCCATGTATTATGTAAGGAAGTGGCTAAACAAAGGGGAGATCACCTCTCTTTAGCAAAGATTGTATAGTTAAGGGGCTTGTCTCCAGGATGTTGAGACAAAGTCAAAAAGGGCCTTGAGTAAAGTGGACTCTCTAAGGGCAGACCATAGCCTGACCATGGCTAGATTGTATTAAGTGTACGAAGATCTAGATTGCCTCAAGCCTAAGGTGCTTAGTGAGGAAGATGAGACCTATTGAGGAACAAGTTGCATGCTCTCAAGGGTTAGGTGGGCACCCTTTCGGCATTGAATGTTGGCTAGGCTATTGTGGTGCAGATGACTTGAAAGGTGGATATTCCCATGCTTGCCCATTTTAAGGGCAAGTGGGAGGCACATGAGGTAGACAACTTCTTGTGGTTTTAGGAGACTTACTTCTAGAATGCTACCATCACTTTGGATATTGAAAAGGTAAACTATGCTTCCTCCTTCCTCTCAGATTATGCCTTGTTTTGGTGGAGGAGTTTAAAGGAAGAGGGGGCGAGCATGGTGGGCACATGGGAAGGATTCAAAGACAAGTTGAAGAAAGCTTTCATCTTTTTGAATGCAATGTTCTAGGCCAAGGCCAAGATGAGGCACTTGGTCCATACTGGGAGTATCCAAGAGCATGTGAGGGAGTTCACTCGGCTCATGTTGATCATCCCTAAAATGGGTGATTATGATAAATTCTTATCATTCACAGAAAGAATGAAGCTTTAGGCAAGGCAAGAATTTCAAATACCTTTGCAAAGGTCACCATCATGGCCAAATGCTTGGAGGAGTACAAGACAACTAAGAAGCCCAACACGTCCAATACAAGCAAAGGATGGGCCTCCCCACCCAAGACTTGAGGGCAAGAACAAGGGAAAACAGACAATGAATTAAGTGGGGGAGTGAAGCCTCACTAGTAATTCAGAATAGAAAGAGAAAGGAAAGGCCAAGATGGATGGCCAAAAAGGAGGCTATACCCTATGGTGTTTCCTTTGTGATGGACCTCATGTTGTCCATGAATGCCCCAACAAACAGAAATTGGCCTCTATTCACTAGATAGATAGTGGGAATCAAGCTAAGGAAGTGGCGGCTTCCTTTAGCACTTTGGGGTGTATGATGGTTGATGACACCCCAATAAAAAGAAGGGGTTTCTATTTATTGATGTCAAGATTTCAGGGCATTCCACCAAGTAGTTGATTGACATTGGGGCATCGAACTTCTTTATGTTAGAAGAGTTTACTCATGCCATTGGATTAACTTGGGAGAAGGTAGTAAGCACCTTCGAGGCAGTGTCGGTCACCAAGAAAGCTAGGGGTGTTAAGATTTGCATTAGCAATTGGCAAGGGAAGGTCGAGATTTTGGCAATGAACATGGATGTCTCTAATCTTATGGTTGGATTGACCTTCCTAGAAGGCGTCCAAGGGGCAATTTTCCCCTTTGCAGATTGCATAACTTTTTTGTGTAAAGGCAAACAATGCATTGTCCCTATGTCTAGGGCCAAGTCTAATGGTACCAAGTTCTTATCCTCTATGCCATTTGCCAAAAGTTTGAGAAAGGGTGATGACGCTATTTAGTAGTTTTAAAGCTCGTTGAGGAGCTAGGGTAGGATGAGGAGGCACCTGCCCTCCCTAAAGAAACTCGAGAATCTTAGATACTTTTGTGCATGTTATGTTACTTGAGCTACCAAGGTAGCTGCCATCTAAGAGGGATGGATCACAAGATTGAGTTAGTGCAGGGAGCCAAACCATCGATAATGGTCCTTTATCAGATGGTTCCCCTTGAGCTGGTTGAACTTAGGAAACATCGAGGCAAACTCTTGGATGTAGGCTTTATTAGGCCCTCCAAGTCCCCCTATGGTGCTTTGGTCCTCTTTCAGGAAAAGAAGGATGGCTATTTAGGATGTGTATGGATTAAGAGCTTTCAAAAAGCTCGCAATAAAGAGTTGCTATCCCATCCCTTTGATTGTAGACTTATTCGATCAATTGAGCGCAACGCGTTGGTCCTCTAAGTTAGATATGAGAAGTGCTATCGACAGGTTTGCATAGCCAAGGGAGATGAGTAGAAAACAACATGCGTGACTTGTTATGGCTCATTCAAATTTTTGTTTATGCCTTTTAGGCTAACTAATGCTCTGGCTACATTTTGCATCTTAATGAACAAGGTACATTACCCCTTTTTGGACAAATTTGTGGTGGTATACCTTGATGACATTGTCGTATATAGCTAGACCTTGGCTAAACATGTGGAACATTTGAGGCAAGTGGTCCAAGTCCTACGGGAACACTGCCTCTATTTAAAGAAAGAGAAGTGCTGTTTTGCCTGCACAGAGATTTCCTTCCTCAAACATATAGTGGGCAACGGCCAAATAAGGATGGACCTTGCCCGAGTATAAACTATTGTGGAATGGGACCCCTTTCTAGGGTTCCTAAACTTAGATCATTCCTGAGATTAGCCAACTACTACCGTCAATTTGTTCCGGGCTATTCCCATATTACTACACCCCTTATCAACTTGCTAAGAAAGAATCAGACATGGACTTGAGATGAACTATGTGTGGTTGCATTTGAAGAATTAAAAAGGCGAATGGTAGAACAACCAATCTTGATGCTACCATATTACTCAAAACCTTTTGTAGTGGAGATCGATGCTTAGATCTTGTAATTGGAGGAGTCCTTATGCAAGAGAACCATTTGTGGCCTTCAAAAGTTGGAAACTGAACCATGTCAAGTGATGTATACAATTGTAATAACCCGGTCAAAAAAAAAAAAAAAAAAAACGAAGAACCCAGAAACCGGCCGAACAACTCGGATGATTTTTTTTGCTCCAATAAGAATGGGACAACACAAATCAACTTTTTGACTAAGTATATAAGGCTAAACTGAGATTGATTGAAGAATAATCGAGAAAATTGGAGAGAAAATGAGAGGAAAATTTCCCGGGGAGCCGTGGCACTATCAACGAAGTTCAGGACAAATTCAGGCAAGTAATCAAAGTTTCTTTCGATTAGAAGTGATTATGGGGTTCGGAATTCATGATTTTGTTGTTCAAATGCTTGAGTTTAATTAAATATGTTGAATTGGAGTGGAAATGGAAGCTCGAAAGTGTTTGGATTTTCGGACTGTAGAAACCGGGTACAACCTGGGTTTCCAGGCAGAAGAGACAAGACCCGGACACTGTCCGAGTTTGATCGTGGTTGACTGATCCAGTCCAGCCCAACCGGCCGGTTCAGGAGGTTTTTGGACCCCGATTCGGGAACCGATCCTGGTTCCCGATCTAGGAAGCAGAGTAGAATGGTTTGGGACTGGTTAAGGGGCTGGAACCATTTCGGTTCAAGGGGATTTTTGGGGAAAAATGGTTAAACCGACCGTTTTTTAGGGAACCAAGGCCGGTTCAGGGGTTTAGGGCTTCGATTCAGTGGTTTTTCTCGATGGTTTAGGCCGGTTCAGTCTGGGTCTTGGTAGTTAAAGGTCGGTTCTTCATGGATTAAGAGGGGGAAGACCCGGTTCACCCTAATTTTGTGGATTTGAGCTCGATTCGGCTCGGTTCACGGGAAATGGGCTCAGTTCAGCCCGATTTGGTGGAGTTTTAGTTGCGTTTAATTCAAGTTTTAATAGTTCAAGCCTAGAGTGGCTGGGGTATGAGGCCTAAGGGTCTCGGGATGCGTGAAAAAGGGCTCAGTGATGGGGGAGGTCCCGGGCCACTTTCGAGAGTTGAGTATTTTTAAAATAAGACTCGATTTCGATTCTGACTTTCGATTTGGTGATTGTAGATACTCCGGAGGAGACACACTTCGAGCAATGAGCCGTCGGCATGAGTTTTGATGCCTCGTTTAGTGTGCCAGGTGAGTGACAGTATTTTCTATACATGCATCTGTATTTCAATTTTCTGACAAATTCTTGGATTCTGATTCCTGGACTTGATTTCTGATTTCTGATATTCGAATTCGGGACATGTATCTATATGTTTTAAACTATGATGAATTGGAAACATTTGTGTACTCATACATTTGTGTGCCTCAGTCATGCATGTGATTTAAAGGTTACCTGTCGAGAGTCTTTGTGATCTGATTTCTGAGGAACACGAGGGTGTTCCGGCACTATGTGCCATTTGTGATTTCTGGCTCTGGTTCTGATACGGGATCCCGGTATGATATGATTTCTGATGAGATCCGATATTGTGACAGGTATTTGACATTCTGTTTCTGATGTTTGTGTGTGTGAACAACATGCATATATATATATATATACCTGTATGTGTTATACAAACATATGTGAATTTCGTAAACTGTGATCCATGTCCTGTCTTGTCTAGATTTTACTATTATTCACTGAGTTTTATACTCATTCCTTTCCTTCCCCTTTCAGATTACTGTTCTGATCGCAATGGTAGCTTCTAGGTCGATTTTGTCCTTCGCTGCTTTCCTGTGATGTACGGGCACTTTTGTATCATTTCTGTTATTTGTACTTTAGTAGCTCCTTGTATTCCTCAAACCCTTTTGATACATATATATACACCTGCATTTCGATGTCTGTACTGCTGCAATACTTTTGTTTTGACTTGGTAATAGGCTGACTGGGGTTGGTGAGTTGACCCTAGTGCCGATCACACCCCTGGGTTGGGGCGTGACAGATGTGGTATCAGAGCTGGTTCAAACCTGAGGATACTGGAGCAGGGCCTTTGGCAGTGTTTCTGTTATGACGGTAAGGGCCCCACCTTCATAACAGGAGGACTACTAGAGACCTTTTAGGAACTGTTGAGTCAGTTTTTAGTTTTTCAATTCTTGTGTGCCTGTCTATTCTGTTGCTAAATTCTGTTGTTATTCTGATGTTTCTAGATGGATCCACCGTGTGACATACGTACGCCCCCTCGAGATACTGCAGCTCCTGAGTTATCGGGGAATCCTTCGGGTGGAGTCGCCCCTTCGCAGACTAGAGGGAGGGGCCGTACTAGGGGGCGAGGAGTTGCTACGAGACGACCTCGCAGTTCTACTACTGCGACGGGTGCCACTGCCCCACCGATAGCTTTTGAGTTACTGACCGGTCTCATGGCTAGCATTTAGGGACTTCAGCAGACCATGACCTAGTTTATGGGAAACGTGGCTAGCTTGAGTAGACCGCCATTTCCAACCGGTGCTTCCGTAAGTACTGCTCCTGCTCTAGCTACAACTGCTCCTGCACCAGAGCCATGCAGGTCCAGTTTTGATGGTTATTTTCGTGATTTCCTAAGTATGGAGCCTCCCACTTTCTCCAATTCTGATAGCAAGGAAGATTCGCATGAGTTTTTGGACAGGATAGTTAAGATATTTGTGATTATTCAGTGTTCTGATGTTAGGAGGGTGGAGTTGGCAGTCTTCAGACTTCGAAGGGTTGCCCAGGCTTGGTATGATCAGCAGTTGACCCTTCGGCTGGCAGATGCTACTCCTATGACTTGGGACGAGTTTCGCGCAGAGTTTTTGCGGCGATTTTTCCCGACTAGCCGGATGGTGGAGTTGGCAGGAGAGTTCGAGAGACTGAGACAGAGGCCGGGTATGACTGTATCAGAGTATGAGGAGGAGTTTACCCGCCTCTCTCGTTATGCCCCCGCTCATGTTCCAGATGATACTGCTTGTGCCACGAGATTCATTTAGGGTCTGTCACCCTCATTGCATTGGGCCTTAGGTTCTCACATAGGGCAGTGTACATATGTGCAGGTGGTGGAGTTCGCTCATTTCTTGGAGCATTCGAGAGTGCCTGAGCAGATAGCCGGAGATACGGGGAAGAGAGTTAAGACTGAGGGATCTTTTGGTGACAATATTGGTTCTCAGAGAGGATCATCGTCCCATGATCACAGACATTCTTTAGGGCACCGGGGGTCGTCAGGCAGGTAGTCATCTGCTAGCATTGTTGCCTCAGGCGATTGAGTCCAGTCAACAGTGAGTTGTTCTATTTGTGGGAAGGCCATTCGAGGTAGTGTTGACGGGCGACAAGGGCCTGCTATCGATGTGGCCAGTAGGGCCATTTGATTAGAGACTGCTCCTTTTCACAAGAGACTACCACTGCGCCTGCTACAGTGACTTCAGTCTACTTTCGGTGTGGCCAGTAGGGTCACCGCGTTAGGGACTGCCTGTTTTCGGCCGAGGCTGTCTTGGCTACTGGTTTTTCATCTCAACTTCTGTACTAGCTAGGACAGAGCCATCTAATTCTCGTGGGCGCGATTTCGGATGGAGAGGCCGAGGGAGAGGCCAGGCCCGAGTTTTTGCCCTGACTCGATAGGATGCTCAGGCGTCCAATGCAATTGTTAGAAGTACAGTTTCAGTTTGTTCTTGTTAGGCGCATATGTATTATTCGATCTGGGCTCTACCTACTCGTACGTTTCAGAGGAGTTCTCGACCCAGTTTAGTGGGCCACCATCATTGCTAGAGCAAGATTTTTCTATCGCGACTCCCGTTAGGGAGATGGTTTGGGTTGAGTATGTATACAGATCTTGTATGATATCTATAGCCGGCCGGGATTTGTTGGTGGACTTGATTTTGCTGTTTATGCTGGAATTTGACGTTATTCTCGGGATGGATTGGCTGGCTTCTTGTTATGCTACCTTAGATTGTCGCCGGAAGATTGTGAGTTTTGAGGCACCGGGGGAAGCACCATTTATGTATCAAGGAGAGTATACTATGATTCTGGTGCCGATGATATCATTTATGAGAGCTTATCGGTTGCTTACTTAGGGATGTCAGGGGTTTCTAGCGACAGTGAGGGATATGAGGATTGCGAAGTCGAGTCTAGAGTAGGTATCTGTCGTTAATGAGTTTGCAGATGTTTTTCCGGACGAGTTGCCATGCCTTCCTCCTGATAGAAAGATTGAGTTTTGTATTGATTTGGTGTTGGGAACTCAGCCTATTTCGATTCCTCCTTATCGAATGGCCCTGACAGAACTCAAAGAATTAAAAGAACAGCTCAAAGACCTTTTAGACAAGGGCTTTATTAGACCAAGTATGTCCCCATGGGGCGCACCAGTATTATTTGTCAAGAAGAAGGACGGTTCACTGCGACTTTGCATTGACTACCGGTAACTCAACAGAGTGACAGTGCGAAACAAATATCCGTTGCCAAGGATCGCTGACTTGTTTGACCAGTTATAGGGAGCCAGGTGCTTCTCCAAAATAGACCTCTGTTCAGGTTATCACCAGTTAAAGATTAGACTTGAAGACATCCCGAAGACGGCTTTTCGGACTCGATATGGTCATTACAAGTTTCTTGTGATGTTGTTCGGATTGACAAACGCTCCAACAGCCTTTATGGACTTGATGAATCGAGTATTTCGTGCCTTAATGGATTGTTTTGTTATTGGATTCATTGATGACATATTGGTATATTTGAGGAGCAGGGAGGAGCATAGGACACATTTACGCGAGGTTTGGCAGACATTGAGAGATCACAAGTTATATGCTAAATTTTCTAAATGTGAGTTTTGGTGCAACAGTGTGGCCTTCCTCGGACATGTGATATCTGGGGAAGGTATTACAGTGGACTCCCATAAGATTGAGGCCATTCAGCAGTGGCCGAGACCGTCTTCGGTTACGGAGGTTCGCAGTTTTCTGGGATTAGTAGGCTATTACCGCAGATTTGTGCAGGATTTCTCTAGGATAGCTGCACCCCTGACTAGGTTGACTCAAAAGAATATTAGATTTGTTTGGTCGAACGACTGCGAGGAGAGTTTTCAGCGACTTAAGGATTGTTGACTTCTGCCCCCGTATTAGCTTTACTTTCTGGATCTGAGGGATTTTCGATTTATTGTGATGCTTCTCGGGTAGGATTGGGATGCGTTCTGATGCAGCATGGATGAGTGATTGCTTATGCATCCCGGTAGCTTAAGAGACACAAGCAAAACTACCCTACCCACGATTTAGAGCTTGCAGCTGTGGTGTTTGCACTGAAGATCTGGAGGCATTATCTGTACGGTGAGCCATGTGAGGTTTATACAGATAATCAGAGTTTAAGGTATATATTCGACCAGAAGGTTCTGAATCTCAGACAGCGTAGATGGATGGAGTTTCTTAAGGATTACGATTGTACGATTTTATATCACCCAGGAAAAGCGAATGTTGTTGCTGACGCTTTAAGTAGGAAATCGATGGGGAGCTTGGCCCATATTGCTTCAACAAGACGACCACTGATTGCGGCATTACACAGTCTCTAGGGCGACTGGATATAGTTACAGATCGATGATACCGGGCGATTATTAGCATAGTTACGTGTACAGTCGTCCCTGATTGACAGAATCAAGGTAGAGCAAGACAGAGATGCTAGGCTATGCATGCTGAAGGAGGATGTCCAGATAGGTAGAGGTGCTGAGTTTCAGATTGACGCAGAGGGAGTACTTTGTTGTAGGGGCCGATTGTGTGTGCCTGATGTGGATGACTTGCGGCATACGATTTTGTCCGAGGCACACAGTTCCAGATACACTATCCACCCTGGTGTCACCAAGATGTATCAGGATTTGAGACATCTTTACTAGTGGGACGGGATAAAGAGGGATGTAGCAGAGTTTGTTTCGAGATGCCTGACTTGCCAGCAGGTCAAGGCCGAGCACCAGAGACCTGCAAGGCTACATCAGCAGATTGAGATACCAGAGTGGAAGTGGGAGGGCATCGCCATGGATTTTGTGACTGGACTGCCGCGTACCACGAGAGGATATGATTTTGTTTGGGTGGTTATTGACTGACTGACCAAGATCGCACACTTTCTTCCAGTTAAGATAAGCTACAGCGTGACTCAGTATGCCTAGCTCTATGTGGATGAGATAGTGCGCTTACATGGGGTACCCCGGTCTATTATTTCTGATAGGGGATCTCAATTCACGTCCTGATTTTGGAGGGCGTTCCAGGAGGCCTTGGGGACCCGACTAGATTTGAGTACAGCATTTCATCCACAGACTGATGGGCAGTCAGAGAAGACGATTCAGATTTTAGAGGATATGCTGCGAGCTTGTATTATGGACTTTGGAGGCGGTTGGAGTCAGTACCTCCCTTTAATCGAGTTTACCTACAATAATAGCTATCAGTCCAGTATTCAGATGGCACCATTTGAGGCTTTGTACGGCAGGCAATGCAGATCTCCAATTGGTTGGTTCGAGGCCGGGGAGATGAGTTTACTAGGACCAGATTTGGTCCGGGACACGGTGGACAAAGTTCGGATGATTCGAGATCGACTGTCTGCGGCTCAGAGCAGACAGAAGGTGTATGTAGACCACCGACGCCGTCCGTTAGAGTTTGCTGTTGGAGACCATGTCTTTTTGAGAGTTTCTCCAATGAAAGATGTGGTCAGATTTGGTAGGAGAGGTAAGCTTAGCCCCTGGTATATCGGCCCTTACGAGATATTGGATCGAGTGGGAGCTATTGCATACTGTTTGGCTCTTCCTCCAGAGTTATCGATGGTACATCCTATTTTTCATGTTTCTATGCTGAGGAGATATCTGCCTGATCCATCACATGTGATTGACACGTAGGATGTTCAGCTAGACCGAAATCTGTCTTACGAGGAGGAGCCGGTTGCTATACTAGACCGTTAGGTGAAACAGCTTCGATTAAAGGAAATTCCCTCCGTCAAAGTACTCTGGAAAAGTCAGACATCAGAAGAAGCCACCTGGGAATCTGAGGAGATTATGCGCCAGAGATACCCCCATCTATTCGATGGGCAAGGTACGTAGTAGTATTAAATTCGGGGACGAATTTCTATAAGGGGGGGAGATCAAAAAAAAAAAAAAAAAAGAAGAACCCATAAACCGGCCAAACAACTCGGATGATTTTTTTTTGCTCCAATAAGAATGAGACAACACAAATCAACTTTTTGACTAAGTATATAAGGCTAAACCGAGATTGATTGAAGAATAATCGAGAAAATTGGAGAGAAAACGAGAGGAAAATTTCCTGGGGAGCCGCGGCACTGTCAAGGAAGTTCAGGACGAATTCAGGCAAGTAATCAAAGTTTCTTCCGATTAGAAGTGATTATGGGGTTCGGAATTCATGATTTTGTTGTTCAAATGCTTGAGTTTAATTAAATATGTTGAATTGGAGTGGAAATGGAAGCTTGGAAGTGTTCAAATTTTTGGACTGTAGAAACTGGGTACAACCCCGAGTTTCCAGGTGGAAGAGACGAGACCCGAACACTGTCCGAGTCTGATCGTGGTTGACCAGTCCGGTCCAGCCCTGTTGGGCTGGAACCGGCCGGTTGAGGAGGTTTTCGGACCCCAATTAGGGAACCGATCCCGGTTCCCGGTCCAGGAAGTAGAGCAGAACGGTTTGGGACTGGTTAAGGGGCTGGAACCAATTTGGTTCAAGGGGATTTTTGGGGAAAAGTGGTTAAACCGGCCGGTTTTTGGGGAACCAAGGCTGGTTCAGGGGTTTAGGGCTCCGGTTCAGTGGTTTTTCTCGAAGGTTTGGGCCGGTTCAGTCTGGGTCTTGGTAGTTAAAGGTCGGTTCTTCATGGGTTAAGAGGGGGAAGACCCAGTTCACCCTGATTTTGTGGATTTGAGCCTGATTCGGCTCGGTTCATGGGAAATGGGCTTGGTTCAGCCTGGTTTGGTGGAGTTTTAGTTGCATTTAATTCAGGTTTTAATAGTTCAAGCTTAGAGTGGTTCGGGTATGAGGCCTAGGGGTCTTGGGATGAGTGAAACAGGTCCTGGTGATGGGGGAGGTCCCGGGCCACTTTCAAGAGTTAAGTACTTTTAGAATAAGATCTAATTTCGATTTTGACTTTCGATTTGGTGATTGTAGATACTCCGGAGGAGACACACTTCGAGCAATGAGCCGTCGGCATGAGTTTCGATGCCTCGTTTAGCGTGCCAGGTGAGTGACAATATTTTCTATACATGCATTTGTATTTCAATTTTCTAACAAATTCTTGGATTCTGATTCCTAGACTTGATTTCTGATTTCTGATATTCGAATTTGGGACATGTATCTATATGTTTTAAATTATGATGAATTGGAAACATTTGTGTACTCATACATTTGTGTGCCTCAGTCATGCGTGTGATTTAAGGGTTACTTGTCGAGAGTCTTTGTGATCCAATTTTTGAGGAACACGGGGGTGTTCCGGCACTATGTGCCATCTGTGATTTCTGGCTCTGGTTCTGATACGGGAACCCGGTATGATATGATTTCTGATGAGATCCGATATTTCGACAGGTGTTTGACATTCTGTTTCTGATGTTTGTGTGTGTGAACGACATGCACATATATATATATATATATACCTATGTGTTGTACAAACATATGTGAATTTCGTAAATTGTGTTCCCTGTCCCGTCTCGTCTATATTTTACTATTATTCACTGAGTTTTATACTCATTCCTTTCCTCTCCCTTTCAGATTACTGTTCTGATCGCAACGGTAGCTTCTGGGTCTATTTTGTCCTCTGCTGCTTCCCTGTGATATATGGGCACTTTTGTATCATTTCTGTTATTTGTACTTTAGTAGCTCCTTGTATTCCTCAAACCTTTTTGACATATATATATACACCTGCATTTCGATGTCTGTACTGCTGCAATACTTTTGTTTTGACTTGGTAATAGGCTGACTGGGGTTGGTGAGCTGACCCTAGTACTGGTCACGCCCCTGGGTTGGGGCGTGACAACAGTTAAGAGAAAGAAATGACTGCCATTGTTCATTGCCTTTAGGCTTGGAGGAACTATTTGTTGGGATCCAAGTTTTTGGTAAGGACAAACAATGTTGCCACTTCCTATTTCTAGACTCAGAAAAAGTTATTACCCAAGTAGGAATGGTAGCAAGACTTTTTGATTGAATCTAATTTCTCCATGGAGTATAATCCTAGATGGCACAATGTAGTGGTTGATGCTCTAAGTTGGAAAGCCACATTGGCTTTCATTAGCAGGCTGGGAAGTTCATTGATAG
Organism: Thlaspi arvense; assembly: GCA_911865555.2. NCBI lineage: Eukaryota > Viridiplantae > Streptophyta > Magnoliopsida > Brassicales > Brassicaceae > Thlaspi > Thlaspi arvense. The sequence continues at coordinate 75,957 of CAJVSB020000447.1, read as the reverse complement.
GGCAGATTTGTGGGAGCATGTAGCATGATACTGTGCTGTAAGATTTGATTGATTTTGTGAAGCAAGGGAGATCTTGAAACTTTTGGATGGAAGATGTGATCTAGTTGACAAAGGGGTGAAGGGTCTATGTTCCTCAGCATGACAACCTCCGAAAAAAGATTATGAGGGAGTGCTATAACTCCATGTGGGTTAGACACTTGGGGATGGAGCAAACCATAGCCTTAGTGATAGAAAAATATTATTGGCCTAGATTAGCTAACAATATGGAGAATTTTGTCTAGACTTGTCTTTTGTGCCAATAAGATAAGATAGAGCAAGAAGCCCTCAACCAAGTTGCCTGAGCCCTTGCCCACACCAGAACAGCCATGGGAAAGTGCCTTAATGGATTTTATAATCAGTTTGCTAAAGTTCGAGGATGCTAAACAATCATGGTAGTGGTGGACCCGTTATCTAAGTATGCAATCTTTGTGGTAGCCTTTAAAGGCTGTGTGGCAGAAAAGGTGGATAAACCTTTTATGAAGAACATGGTGAAATACTACGGCTTGGCAAGAATGATAGTTAGTGATCGTGACCCTCAATTTATTGGCCAATCTTGGAGAGAACATTTCAAATTGTTGGGCTCGGAGCTCCACATGTCGACCACTTTACACCCTCAAATAGATGGGCAAACTGAATGGATAAATCACTTGTTGGGCATCTACCTAACACATTTTGTGACAGCCATCCAGTCCAATTGGGTTAGACTATTGGACATGGCTCAATTGGCATATAACTTACAAAAATCAAAAGCCACTACGAGAAGCCCATATGAGTTGGTCACTGGTCAACAATCCTTTACTCTTGCTATGATCATCTCAGACTACAAGGGAAGCTGCCTTGTAGCTTACTATACTACCAAAGGGTGGCAAAAGGACACGGAGTTGGCCAAGGCATGCCTTGTTTGTGCCTAAAAGAAAATGAAAATGTGGGTTGATAAACGCTGATGGCCACTAGAATTTAAAGAAGGTGACTTGGTGATGGTCAAACTTCATTCGGTCCTTTGGCATAGTAAAGTGCTCAAGGGATTCCTTAAGTGATTAGAGGGGCCTTTCAAGGTGCTGAAGCGATTGGGATTTGTTTCTTACAAACTTGATATGTTCCAAAATCTTAAACTTCACCCATTTTCCATGTTAGTACGCTTAAAAGGTTCCATGTCAATGAATATGACCCAAGCAAGGTGTAGGCAACCAGAACGCCAACTAGAGTAAAAGGATCATATGACAGGCAAGTTAACTTGATCCTGGTGGACTGAGTTGTTCAAAAACAAGGCCATCAAAAGTCCTAGATGAAGTACTTAGTGAAGTGGAAAGGTTTGTCAGATAGCGAAGCTTCATAGGAGCCTGCTAAGACTTTTTGGCAATTCATGGAAGAGCTAAAGGATTATTATGCAATCACTAAGGGCATTGGCAAGGCAAGTGGGGGAGAGTGTGACCCTAGCTTAATTCTATGGCATTTGACTTTGAAGGCGGCCACCATTGACCCATCGAGGCTGTCGGATATTTTAGGAAATAAGAATTGTGATTTGTTATATTTTTATTATAAATTATTTTGTCTTTGTAGGAGATTTGATTTGTTTGATTTCTTTCCTTTTATGTAAGGAGTAGGGTTATATATATGTGTATATGCAATAAAATATTACGATTTCTTCTTCCAAATCTACATGGTATTAGAGCAAGAATATTACTGCTAGTTCTCCATGGCTGATGTATCTAGTCCTACGGCAAAACAGACCTCAGATCTAACTGAGGCAAAAGATTCGACTTACAGCAGCAGAACTGGAACAACCATGGCTCACAGAGGGGGAGATCATTCCCATCATTCATTTCTTCTTACATCTCAGCGGCTTAATGGAAAAAAACTACCTTGAATGGGCTCAATTTGTTAAGCTAGCCATTGATGGGAGAGGCAAGCTCGAGAACTTGATTGGAGATGTCAAAAAACCTGAGGTCAAAGACCCTTCTTTTGGTATATGGAGTTCAGAAAACTTGCTGGTCATCGCTTGGCTAATCAATTCCATGGAGCCGACAATAGGTAAACCATATCTCTTCCTTCCTACTGTAAAAGATGTATGGGAAGCAGTTCGTGAAACTTACTATGATGTTGCAAACTCTTCACAAATATTTGATTTGAAATCAAAGTTATGGAAATCGAAACAAGGTGATCGTGAGGTTACTATTTATTATAGCAAGATGGTTTTCTTATGGCAATAATTAGATCAATGTTATAATAATGAATGGAACTGCTCGATTGATAGTCTTAAAGTTATGAAAAAGAAGGAGAGTGATTGTGTATACTTATTCTTAGTGAGACTCAATCAAGTATTTGATAAAGTGAGATCTCGGGTTCTAGGAAAGACACCTCTGCCCTTTCTTCGTGAAGCCTTTTCTGAGATTAGAAGAGAGGAAACAAGAAGAAAAGTCATGTTAACACACCAGGAATCAAAATTTGTACCATATGTGGAATCTTTAGCTCTAGTTTCAAAGGGAGGGGGATTTGACAATTATAAACAATGAAGACCTTGGTGTGATCACTGCAAAAAACTGTGGCACACAAAAGAAACTTGTTGAAAAATTCATGGAAAGCCTCCAAACTGGAAAAAGAAGAACTCCAATGACAATCGTGCCTTCCGAGTATCGGATGTCAACAATATAGGGCAGCAGAGTACTCCAGATACATCTCCTTTCACTAAGGAACAAATTGAGCACCAGTACAAGCTTTTTAAATCTCCATAATATAGTGTAAATTTGTCAAAACCCTCATGTTCTTTGGCCTAGAAAGGTAACTTCTTTTTTTTTTTTTTTTTTTTTTTTTTTTTTCTGCACTTTTGAGTATTAATCCTAATCCTTCTCGCTCTTGGATCATCGATTTAGGAGAAACTGATCATATGACAAGTTGCTTTCAATTTGTTTCTATTTACAGTCTTTCTACAGGAAATAATAAAATTAAAATTGCTAATGGTTCTTACTCGGTAATTGCTAGGAAAGGGACTCTCACAATTTCACCATCTTTTAACTTGCATGATGTTCTCCATGTTCTTAATCTTTCTTGTAATCTTCTGTCGATCAGTAAAATAACCAAATCCTCAATTGCTGAGCCATCTTTAACCCTCGTCAATGTGAGTTTTAGGATATGGTCTCGAGGAGGATAATTGGCAGTGCTAGAGAATGTGGAGGTCTTTATTACCTTCAAGATGGGACCAACTCTCACAAGACACTTAGAGTATTTGCTTTAAATCTATTTTTGATCCTAATGATGTTATGCTTTGGCACTATAGACTAGGACATCCAAGTTTTACTTATTTAAGACATTTATTTCCTGATTTATTTAAAAATAAGAGCCCATCTTTGTTTCAGCGTGAATTTTGTGAATTTGCTAAGCATCAGCATTCCTCATTTCCTCCTAAGCCTTATAATGCATCTAAACCATTTGTGTTAATTCATAGTGATTTTTAGGGCTTGTCTCGATTTTTCACTTTGTTTGAAAAGAAATGGTTTGTTAGTTTTATTGATGATCATACATGATGGAGTTAGATGTACTTGTTAAAGGAGAAATTTGAAGTTAAAGAGATTTTTAAAATTTTTTATTCTATGGTGGATACACAATTTCAAGAAAAAATCTAAATATTTAGAAGCGATAATAGCAGAGAATTTTTTAATGATATTCTAGGAGATTTTTTCTTAGAAAAAGGAATACTACACCAAAGCTCTTGTATAGATATACCTCAACAAAATGGGATTGATGAAAGAAAAAACAAACATTTGCTAGAAGTTACTAGAGTATTGTTGTTCACAAATCAAGTTCTTAAATATCTTTGGGGTGAGGCACTTTTAATTGTGACATACCTTATAAATAGAATGCTCAGCAAGGTTTTGAATTTCCAAACACCTTTAAGTGTTTTTCAAAAACATTTTCTTGATTCTAGGTTAATTTCTGATTTACCGTTGAAGGTGTTTGGGTGTGTTGCCTTTGTCCATGTGCATCACCAAACTCTTGGGAAATTAGATCCTCGAGCTAAAAAATGTGTTTTTGTCGACTATGCTCCAACTAAAAAAGGATACAAATGTTATGATCTTACATCTAAAAAATATTTTGTTACAATGGATGTCATCTTTTTTGAGAATCAATCGTTTTGCAAGACTCATCTTCAAGGGGAGAGGAAATCTGAAGATTCGTTCGATTTAGAAGCTTTTGATATTTTTTCTTCTCAACCTAAGAACATGGAAATCCCAAATTTTTTAATAAATACGGAAATAAATGACTTGACTAAAGAAAACTTGGATTCTTCTTCTATGGAGTTATATCATGAGATTATCGGAATTAAAAATGAAGAAAAAGCAGAGACAAAAGAGCTTCTTGCTTATTCGAGAAAGAATTGGACTCAAGGGAATGAGATTGATGAAACTTCTCAGCATTGTCAAGAAGCCTTAACTCAACCTATTAAAAACTCCATTGAAGTATAAGGTAACATTCCTACAGAACCCAACTCTCAGCTTGATCATATTATATCTGAATTTGACCTTCCCATTGCTAAACGTAAAGGTGTCTGAAGTTGTGTTAAATACCTTATGTCTAATTTTGTATCATATGAAAATCTTTCACTAGGATTTTTTGCTTTCACAACACAGTTGTCTAGTGTGGAAGGAGGCGATTCTCGATGAAATGAAGGCCCTTGAGATGAAGAAGACTTGGGAGGTAATGGAGTTACCAAAGGGAAACAAAATAGTTGGCTGCAAATGGGTATTCATTATGAAATACAACTCAGATGGATCCTTTGAAAGGTACAAGGCATGCTTTGTAGCTAAAGGGTACACTCAGACTTATGGGGTGGATTACTCAGGGGCCTTTACACCCGTGGCAAAGCTGAATACAGTAAGAATACTATTGATGATTGCAGTCAATCTTGATTGGCCTCTCCATCAATTAGATGTGAAAAATATGTTTCTTAATGGCGACTTGGAAGAAAAAGTATACATGGAACCACCTCCTTACTTTGAAAGGAAATATGGATCAAGTGTTTGCAAACTAAAAAAATCTCTATATGGCCTGAAACAATCACCAAGAGCTTGGTTTGAGAGGTTTACTCAATTTGTAAAGAGACAGGGATATACTTAAGGACAAGCAGATCACACTATATTCATAAAGCATTCAATTACTGGGAAAGTGGCTGTTTTATAGTGTATGTTGATGATATCACTCTCATCGGAGATGACACGACTGAAATGGAATAGTTAAAGCAACATCTAACTTTTGAATTTAAAATCAAAGACTTGGGTTTATTAAAATATTTCCTTGGTATGGAGGTAGCACGATCCAAGAAAAGAATTGTTGTGTCACAAAGAAAATATGTAATGGATCTACTTAAGAAAACTAGTATGAGTGCTTGTTGCCCTGCAGATACTCCATTGATCCAAGTCAGAAACTTGAAGATAGCAAAGAAAAACCAGTAAATGTGACTCGATACCAGAAATTGGTTGGGAAGTTGATTTATTTGTCACATACTCAACTTGACATTGCATTTGCTATAAGCTTGGTAAGACAATTCATGCACTCTCCTCTTGAAGAACATCTAGAAGCTGCCTATCGTATCCTAAGATATTTAAAAGGCTCCCTAGAAAAAAGGTTTATTTTTCAAAAAGAACAAGCAAAGAGGCATTGAAGTCTACACAGATGTAGACTATGCAGGGTCTGTTAGAGATAGACGATCATCATTTGGCTATTGCACATTTGTGTGGGGAAATCTAGTGACTTGGAGGAGCAAGAAACAAAATGTGGTGGTTCGGAGCACTGCTGAAGCAGAATATAAAACAATAGCTCATGGAGTCTGTGAAAGCGTTTGGCTTAAACGAGTTTTAGAAGAACTGAGAAGGCCTATCATTATGCCTATGAAACTGTATTGTGATAACAAGGTAGCCATTAGCATTACTCACAATCTGGTCCAGCATGACAGGACAAAATACATTGAGATTGATAGGTATTTCATAAAGGAAAAGATTGAAGCTGGTATCACTTACACACCATTTGTTTCGTCTTCGTAGCAAATGGCAGATATTTTTACAAAAGGCTTCATCAAGTCTGATTTTGATCCCTCATGAGCAAATTGGGCATGATAGATATTTACGTACCAACTTAAGGGGGGAGTGTCGGATATTTTAGGAAATAAGAATTATGATTTATTCTATTTTTATTATAAATTATTTTGTTTTTATTTTTGTAGATATGACAAGATTGTATAGGAGATAGTATGAGATTTGATTTGATTGATGATTTCTTTCCTTTTATTATTTGTACAAATGACGATAAATAGATTTAATTTAATCAATTTGAAATAAAGGGTCAAATTAGGGGTGTGCAAACTATAATTTTAGTTTGATTTTTTAGTTTTTTTGGTTTTAATACTTTAAAAACCAAATCAAATCAACTTAATTATAAACCAAACCCAACCAAACCTAAAATTTCAGTTTAATTTGGTTTAATTTAGTTTGGTTTTAAATTTGATTTATTATTATTTAAAAAATATTTAAATAAATTATTTATTTAATTTTTTTATTATCAAATATGTATATATACACACATGTGTATGTATATATGATTGCTATACGTACATACATCCATGTATATATATATATATCTATATACACATGCATACATATATATATATACACACACACAAATACATAACATACATATATTTATATATTCATGTGTGTGTGTGTACGTGTGTGTGCACGAATGCACACGTACAAGTACACATATGTATGGGTATATACATATATACATAAATGTGTAAATACATATATTTACATATTTATCTATGTATATATACACGTGTCTTATGCATGTGTGTGCATGTGTGTGTGTGTATATATATATATATATGTATGTATACATATATATGTATCTATATATTTATATACAATATAACTTATATTTGTATGAGTATATAAAACTTTTATCTATATATATATATATATATATGTATATATGTGTGTGTACACACACATGTAAGTATATATATGTGTATATATATATATATAAATATATTTACATGTGTCTATATATATTAATATTTTTTTACAAAAGAGAAATATTTTCAAAATTTTAATTTTTAGTTTAAAATGGTTTGGTTTAGTTTTTAGACCAAACCAAACTACAATTTTGGATTATTTTTTTAAACCAAACCAAATAAAATTAAGTTTAAAAAAACTAAACCAAGTTTTAAAATTTTGTTTGATTTGATTTAATTTGATTAATTAATTTGGTGTTGCACATCCTTACCCCAAATTGCACAAATTGGAGAACTTAATCATTTATATCTAAAATAGAATAGAAAATGTTACAGGATTACTCATTTCCTTTATAAGATTCATCTTCAATTTTTTGTAAAACACCATTCTGTAAAGTACCCATTTTAAATAAATTTATTTTGTAAAGAGCAAAAAAATTTCGTTGCAAGAAATTCAAAGAAATCGCATTCGATTTTGATAGCACCAACATATATATATCATGTCACCTAAAGCTTCTAAAAACCTATACAGCATCACTGAAAACCTAACTCCAAAACCCTTCAAACAACTACACACCCGCTATATTTACAAACATTAGAAAGCCCTAGCCTACCAACAACGGAAAACTACAGTTTCCAAACTACTAAATGAAATTATGTAAAACTGTTAACATTTTTAAAAAATAATAATTATAAAGAATTCTTTAACTCTGCATGCCTTGATTTACGTCTTCTTCGATATATTATCCACTTAGTTTCATAATATTAATAAAAAAATGAAGAGAAAAATGGGTAGATTGACTTACTCACGCAACCTCTAATTGCTGTCGCATGTAGAGCTATTTTATGGTCAGGGCCAGTGTAAGCTGGAGACTCACAATTTTTAAAGATATCCTCAACAAGTGCATGGTGGTCTTTCTCCGCTGCCAGATAAAGTGGAGTCTCCATGGACGCATTGACTACGTCAGCGAGCTTCGACTCCTCTTCTAATAGCAATTGTAGCACGTTCAAGTGATTGTATCGAACAGTCTCAAGCAAGGCCGTGTCCTTTTCGTTGTTCGCCATCCCATCATCTCCTTGGTGATTCTACGTTGACCTTCCCTCCTTTTAAGTGTTTTGGAAAAAGTGAGAAGTGATTTGACTGTTTCAGAATGTCCATGTCTGCCGGCGATGTGAAGAGCCGTTTCACCCTTGGAATTCATCAGGGTAAGCAGAGAAGACTCCATCATTAGGATCTTCTCTGCAAATTCGGGTTTGTCATGGAACTGGGCCGCAATGTGGAGAACAGTGTTTTTGTTTGGAGTCACTTGGACGAGGCTTCCAAAGTGGTCCCCGTTTTCGCTGAGGAAACTGGGATTGCCTTCCATGGCAGCCTTGTAGAGCTCTGGATGCATCTGGACTTTCTTAATTTCTTTGTTAGAATACTCTGATCTACTGGCGATGGAGATCAGATCATAGTTGTTAGAATCCTGCGATTCGCGATTCGACTCGCACGATTCGATACGAGTCGGCATCCCATCGATACATATCTCCAAACGAATCGTATACAAGCATGAATCGTGAACGAATCACACGAACGGGTGCGATTCACATCAACGATTCAAATCGTAGAAGAAATGCGATTCAAAAAATACAGTTTTTAGAGAAGATGGCATGCGACTGTGAAAGGAAACGTCAATCACCGAATGCTCATTCCTTACTATGGAATGTAAATTCTTTTGATTTGTGAGTGTGATTGTGTGTACGTCAACTTTGACCGTCTCCCTCATCCTCGACTTCGACTGTGGACATCATCATCTTCCTCCACTTCACTTCGACTGGTTCAAGCGTTTGCCTTGTCCTTGACTTCAACTTTGACTGCAATTGGTTGGACTTTGAGCCATCTCCTTCTCTTAATTCTTCAACTTCGACTTTGACTGGTACAAGCTGTTGTTTAACTGTAAGGAGATTAATGTTCTTTATTTGCTTTTCATTGCAACGACTTGGTTCAACAGTCTACTATCTGTTTGGTTTTAACAAGGGTGAAAATCATATCGTACAATTATGGTTGAGTGAGTCTGTGAGAAGCTGTGGGTGAGAGTGTGAAACTGGTTTTTGACCATGAATATTGTTTGGTGGGTTTGGTAGGTTGAACATGGTATTTGTCTAAGAATGACATTGATTGGATGTTTGGTGTGTTTGGTGGGGTCACTGGAGGCTTTACACATGAATAAGTTTGATGGTAAAAATGGAGATGAGGAGAATGAAGATGGTTAATGATAATATACAAATTAATAATATTAGTGTTGGAGGAGATGAGAATGAATATGTATTGATTATTTATTTAGAAATTAGTATTTAGATTAGAATTTTTTTTTATCAATATGACATGATTTATGATATTTTGATATTTTTGAAAGTATTTTGTTTATTTTTTAAGTATGTAATTATATATTTAAAAATTTTATTAATATATTTCTAAATCTTACGATACGACACGATTCGCGATTCACGATTCAAAAAATGTAAAAACGATTCTTGATACGATTCACGATTTAATAACCTTGGATAAGATTGCTGCAGGCCTTTTTCTTAGATTTAATCTCCTTTCAGTGAATGAGGTTTGCTTTGTTCTTGACTACTCTTAACATAGACAGGCCATTATAAATTTATGGTGGACGTGAACATTGAAATAAAGTCACCAACCTCGAATCCGAATATCTCTATTTTTTTTTTTTGTTTTTTTGACATGAAATCGGAAGATATTTTAGGGTCCATTAAAATCTGCCTATTTTTTAAAATGAATTTCTGTTTTATGTTTGCTTTATTTATTGAATATTAAGGCCATGGGAGAATTGAAATAGGAAACTAATAAAATCCAACAACAGCTAGGTTGAACATTTTCCCCGTGGAAATGTTGCAGATTGCCATATATGTAGGGTCCATCTTGACTCTCTTAAATTTTTCAGTGTCCTCCCAAAAATAAAGCAAAAGTAGACTCTCTCGGAGATCAATCTAAAAGGCCAATCCTCAAAGGAAAGGAGAACTAAATATAATTCATTATTTGAGAAATTACAGTAAAAATTCGTCCAAATTGGGGACTAATGCCATGAAATGATTAGCTTTTTGTCTTTGTTCCCATTTTCGCCTACTTTCTGTTTTTGTTTCCTTATTTTTTGATTCTGATCCTGTTTGATTGGTTCTGTTTATACTTTATGTACTTGTTTCTGCTTATGCTTATGCTTTATGCTATTATGTTCTATTTCAAACTCTAAGTTGGGGGTGTACATTGGAGGCTTGCATTCTATCTTCTTTTGTTCTATAACACTAGTAGAACTTAATCTATTGACAAGCCTCCAATGCTCTAAATACTAGTTTGAATTTAGGGTTTTAATATATATTGTTTTTTTTTTCCTCCAATGTCTTCAAATTATTCTGTAGGCTAATTTGAAATAGGAATAACCTATTTTGGTTTAATTTGGTTGACCACTTAAATTGGTTCGGATTTTTTTTTTTCTAGTTCAATTTTCACGAGGTCAGACTTTGAAACTGAATTAATAACTAAATACGCAACCCTAAGCCAAACAATTTATTTGCCATCCAAATTCAACATTTTTTCTTTGAAATTAAACCTGTGGTGGTGCTTATGATTAGGTGGTTAACTGTTGTCTCACATCGACTTTGAGTGTGTGTGTGTTTGTTAAGATATATAATCTGTCACCTCCTTTTCATCTTAAATAATTGTTTGATATATAGTACTCTTATTATCTTTCTTTACCAAAAAGAAACCAGTGGTATTACTCATAGCTTCTATGGTTGAGCGTTATCCTACATCAACCCTGAGTGTGCACGCGCTCAAATATATTGTGTCACAAATCTTTCATCTTAAACGATTGTTTGGTGTACCATCCCTTGATTAATTTTCAATTCTCTCTATCTAATTCTTTTATCAACTTCTCTATCTAATTCCTTTTGGAACTCTGAATCTTTTTCAACTTTCTCAACTTAGTCTTCTTCTTCTTCCTTTTTTTTTTTTTTTAAACTTTCTATGTGTAAAATTATTTACCTCCGTAAAATTTTAGCTTTCTTTCCAGTTTCTTTTAGTTTTCTATCTCTAAAATTCTCCTTTTTATTTCACAGACTGTCAAAGCATTGTCTCAATGGGCTGTCTCTCGTCACTCTCGTGTTGAGTTTGGAGTTCGATTTCATTTTCTCTCATTTGTTGTTCATTTATATGTTTTTTTTTATGTCTGTTTACTGATAAAACAGTGAATTTTTTTAGATCTTAAGGGTTGATTCCAATCAGAAAAGGCTGAAGGACTTGGTGATGGCTGCCACGAGGTAACCTGCAATAATATTCAAATGTTGCCACTCCATCGTCATTATCAGTGAATTGCCCATAATTATATAATATAAGATGTTAGTTATGAGTCATAGCTCTTTTCATATCTTAATAATGTGAAATTTTGACTTATTTTAAATAATTCGAAGTAATAATTCTCTAATAAATCAGTAATTTGGCATTTCTCCCTGGATCATTCTCATGGAATTTTATAAAAATCTCTGCATATAAATGTGCAGAGAGAGAGAAAGTGATTAATACGTAATTTTATAAAATAAATCTAGATAATTTGTATGTTGAGCTGGATGTGGGTCTCATTAAATTCATTGTTAGAGGATCATCCGATCAAGTGGGGAAGACTTTTGTTGCTTGCTTGAGAAAAAGACACATTCACTACTCCATATGGATAATTATAAATTAGTAAAGAAGTAATATTATTGAAATTTACTTATCTAACAATTAATTAAGGAAGAAGTTCCAGAAGAAAGTGAATAATTGGGGTTTGGAGCCTGTCCATTTGGATAATTCAACCACTAAATTGGCAAATAATTCTCATTTTGCAGATACTGGAGCCCACTTTTTAAAAATAATCAGCAAAATGTTTGGATCTTTCTAAATTTAAAGAAAGGAATGAAAATCAAGAAAGAAAGCAGAAAGGGAAATTTGAAGTAAAATATTTTCTGAATTGAGTGATCAATAAATAAATGACAAATAACAATCGGGCATCAAAGAATAAATATGTTTAATTGAGTAACTAATTTTATTTTTTAAAATTTCAATTTCTAAATATTGTGCCTCCTTAATTAAGAAAGTTTGTCAATTTTAAATCTGTGAAATGTACTTTTGAAGAGAAGTAATCACAATATCTCAAATAAAATTAGTCTCAAATCATAATATAGATAAAAATATCTATAAAGACAAAATAAAATAAAATAACATATTCATTATTTTTGTATGTACGCCATTCTCTAAGAGATTACTAATATATAAAATAAATACAAATAATTTTTTAAAATAAGTATTGGCCTATCATGTGAGTTTTCAAAGCGCAAATATTGAAATAAAATATTTCTATACATGGATGGGAGATAATAATTGTCTTTACTCTTCCCCTTTATGAGCTTGGGATAAGCATAAATATGGAGATTTCTAAATGTTATTTTCTGGGTTTTTAATTCATTTTTTATAAGCTAAGAAAATCAAATTTCCATTTTTAACATATTTTTAAATTCAATCAACCCATATCACATAAAAATTGTAAGGCAACATTCTCCCAATTTAGCATTTTCCTAAATGCTTACGTGTCGCGTTAAAATAAGTTTCGATAATTTCGCTAGAGGCGCCAAGATAGTATGATTTTACTTGGGTGGCCAGGAAACAAAGATTTGAGAAGGTAAGCAAGGAACTGAAGGCGACAAGTGTATTCTTGACACTGGTGGAGGAGATGAGGGTAATTGGCATCAATGGCGGTGATGACTCCAATCGTACGGACGTGATGGTGCCAACAAAACTTAGTGAGAGGAGTCCCATTCTCCTTCTCTTGGGTGGCGGAATGGGTGCTGGAAAAAGCACCGTTCTGAAGGACATATCGAAAGAGTAAGTAAATTAAATGTTATTTAAGGGCCTAGGTTGGAATGGAGTTTTTCATTTTTTAAAATAAAAAATTAAATTTTAATTAAGGAACCCAGAAAAGAGCCATAAAGTAAAGTTAGAAAATCACGGGAAAAAAATAAGAAAAAAAGGCTTGAAATATTACTCGAAACACTTTGACGGAGCAATCCAAACAAGCAGTAATTGATATAATTCTATCAAAATTATAATATTTAATAGGTAGTAGATTTTTCCAGCAGCTCATTTTGGTCAGGAGCAGCGACAAATGCGGTGTGGTGGAGGCAAATGCCTTCAAGGAGTTGAACATCATTTACCAAGCCGTCCACTCCAGGGGCCACCACGCCAACATGCTTCAAACTGTTGAACTGGTATCAAAGATTAATCCCAAGAAACTCTTTTTTTCTATCCATAATTTGTTTGAAAAGAGCATAATATACAATTTTGGCAAATAAAAATTTTGTTCCTCATAATTTAATTCTAGTTCTAATTTAGCCCTCGTAGTTTTAATTTATTTCATAGAGTTTTAATTTTTGAATTTGGAAAATTAAAATTACTCAAAAACTTCAATGTAGAGTGTTGCTTAGCCATGAAAATTAGTTCAAACATATGTCCCCTGTGAACAAGTGCACCAATCTTCCACCAAAGCAACATCACCTATTCTACTAACCGCTCTAAATGAAGGGCGACATGTGATCAAGGACAGAACCCTATCTTGGGTGCCCTTCATTGAGCAGACAATAGCCATGGCAAGGAATATGCACAAGCACCAGTACTCCATCGGGGTTGGTTACAAGGTGGTCAAGGACGGCACCATCACCGAGAACTACTGGGGGCAGGTAGAGGAGAAAGAACAGCACTAGGAAGGAAAAGCACCAACGAGGAAGCTGTACTAGATAGAGCTCATTGTGGCCCTTTTCTTGCTATTGTTAGAGGCATAAGAAAAATTAAGGATGTTTTTCACTCATGTTTATTATCAAAAAACAGATTTTGATTATTTATGAATTTATCTAATTTCAAAATAGGAGGACCATATACACAGGAAGGCAGCGAGGGTGAAGTCATAATTAAAATCGCCCAAGAGATTTGCAAGCACTTTTCCCAAATAATGTCAGCTTGTCTGTCACGTCCCACCCTTGTTGACCTAGTAAGACATGACAGTCGGGCAGCAGCTAATGTATCACTGCGTCCCTGATGCAGCAGCACATCAGGCTACTGTAACGCTCCTCTAATACCTTTTTATTAAACTATTTTACCAATCTAATTAGCATATATTTACAACTATCTAATATGATATATATACTCACCTTAAGCTGATTTAATTATGCTGGCCAAACCTCCACTACGTATAATGAACTCCTATTGTCTAGGCTAATTCTTGCAGAGGAAAAATAGGGAATGAGACATTTGTTCCAGTGAATGGCACGTTACCTAATCTTAGTAGAAACAATCAAGTTTTTATGATGCAATGGTTAAACGTATCTTTTTCTAAAAATTTCAACACAATAAACATAACTTATAAACTTTGCTCAAGTAATCAAATTTGTATAGTAACATCAGATGATGAGACAAACCAATATGGCTAGAATTACAGAAAGTATGGAAATCCATAAGAAAGCTCTAGTAAGAAAAATTACATCTGTATCAGAAAATCATGTATTTGGAAATTAGGGGAATCGTATATGTGTCTAGAAATCGTGTCTACATAATAATCATCAAATCTAGATATCGGTTTATGTAGCTTGAAAAAAGTAGAGAAATATAGAAAATCTGAAATTATAAGAATCAATGTGTAGATTTCATGTGTGTGATCTGATCGGTGTGCACAACCGATAATGGTGCATCTGAGGGTAGTAAAATTATAAAACAAAAAAATTCTTAAAACATGTCAGGCGCTGCTGTATTGTGTAATCTATATTGAGGGCTGCTGCAATTCTCTCAACTAGATTGACACAGTCTACCACCTTTATAATACTTTGTAATCCTCTACGGAATTCAAATACTATGCTCTGTCATATATTATGTCATATATTGTGATACATGTAGAACTATGCCACCTGCCCCGGGGGTTGCCCGACATTCAACTTTGGTGCCGAAGCATAAAACATCAGAAATCATGAATATGATCAAGTCCATCATATAATTAAAATCAGAACATAACTAACGTGTTTTTAGTTTTATATATCAACATAGAACATTTTTGGAAAAATAGATTTTATTTATTAGAAAACATATTTTGAAAAATAAACTAAGATTAAGAAGATGCCACTCACTTGTCATCCATCGAAACCCTTTGATTTCAGCTTCGACGATTCTTTGAATATGTGCACCTTTTCTTACCTAAAAATTCAGAAAATATCTATGTGTAGGCTTAGACAGTAATTGGTAAATATATGGAATCTAAAATTTATTTATTCCAAGAGACTTGACAATTTGTTTTGCGTATAAATCCTTTAAATTAGTCAAGTTGTCTCTAACCCAATATTACAAGCCTTTAAATTGCCTTAACTAATTTAATTATTATTGATTTAGACATGATCCCTATCGAGCTAGCCTTAATCATCCTTAAACTGGCCCAAACCATGCCCAAATGCTCTTAAGTTGGTTCAATCATCATGAAATCGGCCTAGGCCAGTTTCACATGTCACTAAACCAGTCGACCCCAGACCCAAAGTTCCTTGGACCAGCCTAAACTGATTTGTTTTAGCAGTGAATCGGCCTAACTATCAGTGAACTAGCTTGATTTATTTTGATTTATCACCTTCCCGCATCGAACAGATTTAAAATGCCCATAATTTAATTGAACCACTTTAAGATCTCTTAAGAACTAAATTCCCCATTTTTATTTTCTTGGAACCCGGTTAAACCATCCCAATGGACCTTTAGACTAGGGTGAACTAGTTAGTCCTAGCCCAAATCAATTGAACCGATTCGGCTGAACCGGTCTAGACCCGAATGCAACCGGGTCTCTCATTCTTCACCCGACTGCCTTGTAACAGGCCTGAACACCTTCAAGCTTAGTTTTCTGATCTTACCTGAGTGTCCAATACAATCCATTAATGAAGCATGGTGCGGGATTGTTCGATGAGCTTGGGCAACCCCATTTTTGGTCGGGTTCCTGGTCATAGGAGTTGTAAATTCCACTGGTTTTCCTCCCATATTCCAGCAGATCGCAGTCGGCTCAAATCACGATTAATCCCAAAAAATATTGACTTGATTTTGCTCAATAAGGGTCACGGATCACTCAACAAGGTTGGGCGAGCCATTTTCCAATTGGGTTCTTAGCTAAAATGGCCAAAAGCCTACTGGTTCCTCATTCGGTTTGGTCGAACCACCACAAGACAGGTTGTGGTAAACTGGGAAGTCTGGACTGGTGAGGTCCAATTAAGCTTTGACACACACGAGTGCTTGAACTATGGAAGTCTTCACCATGCCTTTGGAATGAATTTGAATCCGAACACACCAGTTTTACAGAAACTTCTCTAGCAAAAGGGCTCTCTACTAAATATAGGAAATATTTGCTTTATGTTCTTAGTATGGGGACTTGAAATAGATTAGGGTTTCCCCTTTGATTCCAAAACAGGCAACCGTTCATCCTTTTAAAGGAGTTCCAGTCTGGTCTGGAGCCTTCCCCAAGTCGATGGCCGCCATTGTTGCCGACCTTGCGAAGGTTGGTCATGGCTTTCTGTTTTTTTTTTCCCTCATTTTGACCTTTGAGTTTTTGATTCCTTTTAAATGACAAACTTTTAGTTTGACCCCAAATTTACTACACCTTGACTTTGACCCCTATCATCTTTGATTTTCTTTAATTTAGTCCTTGGAAGTTCCTAATTAAGCCCTCATTGATTCAATTTATTCAATTACACACCTTAACTCCTTCAATTTAAGCCCTAGTTCTTTTAATTTCTTCAATTGCCCTCTGTACAACTTCCTGTTAGTCCTTCATTCTTTGATTTCTTCGATTAAGTCCATGAGATCTCAATTCCATTCCTTGTCTAATTCAATTGCATCAATTAGGCCCCTAATTCTTTATTCTCCCTATTCTATTTTCTTAATTTCTTTATTTAACTCATTTAACTTTTAAACTGTTGACCCATGTCTTGGGATATATATGTACACCTCTGTATACAGATATGTTTTTTTTGTTAAGAATTAGTTTCTAAATTCGGGATGTCACAATTCCAACCCTCTTAAAAGAATTTCGTCATCGAAATTCAATGGTTTAAGAATTCTTGCATAGTTAGTTTTCTTTTTCTTCTAAGATTCCTTTTTATCTAGACTTGTAACTCTCTTATGATGAAGTTTATTAAACATTTCCAATAAGAAGATCTTTATGACCATCTGTTGTGACAATGTAGAAGCATCGACTTCCTAGGAACTGCTTTGCTTGCTTACCACAATGTAATCAAGTCCAGCATCTATCTTTGAAGTTTTTCCATGATAGTGATTAAGCACATTGGCAAGGCTATAGAATTGATCTCTAAACATAAAATCAGATCCTTATCATTATATCTGGCTTGATGCCTCATTTTTCTGTCTCGTTTGTTAATTGTGTACATTTGTAACCATCACTTCATTGTAGCTAAATTCGCTATTGCCCTGTTCTACTATCTTTTGTTTTCATAATAAGCCTATCTTTTCCATTAGTAGACTTGTCACTTTTCTAGAAGTCCAAGAGCTAGGAATTGACTCTTTCTTTCCAGACTCAAATTGTAATGCGCCCTATCCATGGGAAGACTTTTACTTAGTTGCTCATCGTTATTCGGCAAACTGTGAGTCGCCATTCTGATTTGTGATATATGTGACATATTGGACTTTGAACTCCCTAAATTATGAAAAATGGTTAAAAAAATATTTACTTTCAGTGAATTACATGTTATATTTGTATGCATGTCCTTTGTTCTCATAAATGTATATTATTATTTACTAGGTTTGTAGACTCACCCTTATATTTTTTTTTTCCATATTTTGAATTCGTTGGTCCGAAAAATCCTGCTATCTGAGAGGAGTCCGTACTATTTGCTGTTTTTGTTTAGATATTAAAAGTTAGTTATTCAGTTTTCATCAGACTTTGTATTCCTAGGATTTTAATATGTTCCATTTGACTGCAAACATATTTTATGTTATGTGATTGACAGATTAGTTAATATGGTTTGGATTACATTTTATTTTATATTAGATTTATTAGTTCAGTTAAATTCTATATTCTTCTATTAGACTTGTGGGGTTGGGGTTTATTCTGACTCGAACGTCGGTCACGGATCCGATTTTCAGGTCGTGACATCAATTCTTTCTTTAAACAATTTATTGCCTTTTGGGGCTCTTCAAAAGTTCCAATAATATTTATTTTATTAACATATTCAGTAATTATAACAAATTCTAATCTAACTCTCTTTATAAAAACACATGGGAAAATTAGATCATTCTTATAACTATCATTTAAAAGATACTAAGACAATTATACTACATAAGCCCATATTGTTTTAATTCATACAAAGCTTTATTTAATTTGATCGTATAATTGTCTTAAAAAATTTATATGCTTCAAGCATCATAAATCCTTCAAAATTTTTTATGTAAGTTCGTGAATCAAATGATCCTTATAAATATGCTTTAACAACATCTGTGAGACACATTCCAAGTTTTTCATTTATTGCCACATTAATAAATATCTAAAGGTGATTGTCCCGCTACAGGAGAGTATGCTTCTTTATAATTAATACCAGGTCTTTGCACAAATCCTTGTGCGACAATACGTGATTTTTATTGCACAATTTCATTTTTCTTATTTTGTTTTCACACAGATACCCATTTGTACCCTATTGGCATTACACATTTAGACGTTTAGATTACGTTTCTATTTGAATTGCATTTTTTGTTTTAGTTAATCATCTCTATGTTGAGATTCTTTGACAAATTTAGTTCTAGGATTGTCATTTTCTTTCAAAATATTAGTTACTATGTTATAAATAAAAATGTCTTTGAGAACAATATCTTTTTGATTTCCACATTTTTTAGTATGATATAACTTATTGAGGTCTCTTCATTTTTATTTGCTTCAGGTACTTGAACCACTTCTAGGGGTTTTGTGGTTAGTTATGTAGTAAACTATCAAAATGGTCCTTCAAAAATATGATAGCTATCAAAATGGTCCTTTAAAGATTTCTTCTGTCAAAATAGTTCAAACTTCCCATTTTCGTCCATCATAATGTTGCTTCCAAATCTATAACGAAAGTTGACTTGTGCACTATAATGGCAAGAAAAAGTTGAGGTAGCTACTGACATGGCAAGAAGGAATAGGAAAAAAAAAAGTAACAGGCCTAACTCCTTTCGCATGCCCTGGCCAGATCAACTGGAGATGATGAACAAATTTACACTCTCACTCACATGCCCTTGCCAGAGCAATAAGAAAGGATGAACAAATTTTAGAGGAATAGCAATAATGACTTTTGTCTCACAATTGCATTTCTCTTATTGTTATCGTCAAACTAGGGCTCACATAGTGGTCACAATTCAACATCTAGCCAAGGAAACTTGTCCTGTTGCAATTCGACTCTAGCAATCAATTGTGGGTGTGGACAGATAGCCTTGCTGCTAATATCAAGCATGGATGCGAACGCAGGTCGCGCATTTTACAGGTGCCCATTTTGGAGGGTGAGTTGAATTGAATTCTTGCATAATCTTTCTAACCCTCTACACGCCAATAATTGATGTTGATGATTCTGGGGGTATTTTGGAAACTATTGCAAACAATGTTGTAAAATGTATTGCACATATAAGATTATCTACAGCTAACCTTGCAGCCAAAACTGAAGGAGAAGCCCTAAGAGCTTCGAAGATAGCAACGTAATTGACAGTTATGGAAAACCAAATAGGGCATTTCAAAAGTCATGGTGCCAAACTCGTAAAAGAAACTGCCAGTAATTCTAATTCGGTATTTGTTAGACATGATAACTAAGAGCTTTAAACTATTTCAATTCATCAACTTATCTTTAAAATTATCAGCAATCATCTAATTTCCTTTCTAGTATTATTATTTCCATAAGGATGTGAGGTTTCCTGAGAAAGTCATTTTTATAGGTTTCACTACTAGTTTTTATTTTCTTTATCTTCTAGATCTTTCCTTTTTCATTTAAACATTATAATCAGTTATGTCAAATTTCTAAAATAGTGGACTTCACTTCTATGATTTAAACTACTAAGATCAAGTTGGTGCCCCTTTCTTTTCCCTATGCCTCTACCTAGTTCTCTCTAATTTACATTACTAGAATCTAATAGGAAAAAGTGCAAATTTTAATGTTTGAACTTATCCATTTAGGAGACTGGTGATCTTTGTATTCCTGTTGTGTCAAGTTCAATATTTCATGAGTTGTTGATTTATGAATTAAATTTAGTAAATTGATTGCAATTGTAGGTACCTAAAAGGTGTTGTGGCTGTTTCAAATGGGTGGATGATGGTGGAAAGTATTCACGCAATCTGTAGGACAAAATGTTTCAAGATCAACTGAAATCTATGTGTACGCTTTACAAGAAAGAGCTGCACAGAGTTAAACTTGCCAGGAACTTTTTTGCTACTTTAGTGGTGGTTTTGGTTGGAATTATATGGGTGATGTTGTCATAATGTGAAACTATGTATTAGTTTGCTTAGGTTAGGGAAGGTAGGTTGATAATGTTTGGAGGTTTTACTTGTAATATTGACCTGAACATGTTGTAATTTTGAATTTGAATGTTCAATATGAAGTTGAATTATGTGAAATAGCTTTTGAAATGGCTTGGTTTGCTTTCTAAAATGGAGTTATGTTGCCTAATTGCTTTTTGTTGCATTACGACTTTGATGCCTTATGGGTTTGCTTGCTGTTTTTGCTTAGTCTGATGGTTTTGACCATGTTGATCATGTTGCAATTCGGTGACCATGTTGGTGATACTTAGTCTAATTGGCTAAGTTTTGTATATGTGCTGTTTGTGTGTGGTAGTAGCCATGACAGTAGCCATGACTACTATCATGACAGTAACCATGGTAGCAATGTAATTCAACAGCCATGGCAGTAATGTGTGAAGGATGCTTAGTCATGTGTGCCTTATCTATGTTTCAGATGTTTGTATGTGACAGCAGCCATGGCAAACAACCCTGACAGTTGCCATGGCTACTCATGATAGCAACCATGGTAGCAATGCAATTCAGCAGTCAGTAAGGATAATTTTACTTCATAAATTGTTTTAAGGTCAAATGTACAAACAAAATCTCAAATATAATTTAGAAGTAATAGGTCTTTCGTACTTTTATTGCATGGTAAAGTTGGTAATTGGGTTTAAGAGGGCCAATGAGCTAGAATGTTGTCATTCAAATTACAAAGAAATCCACAAACCTTTCTTTAATGAAAAAAGAAAAGAAAATGAGGGGAAAAAAGCAAAAACACGCATGAGAGTTTAAGTTAATTAGCTTGAAGTTTACAAGAATAATAGAAAAGAGGGAAAAAGCTTCATAAGATGCTTGGGCATCTCTTTTGCTGATGTAGATTAGAAGTTATATATATTTATAAGTCATATGAGAGCTAGAGGACAGTACATAAGAAAAGGATAGTATAGGAGAAGAAACAATTTGAATGTGAAGGAATGATAAAGAAGAAACAAAGTAACATAATTGAAGGACACTTACCTTGGGTATACTAACTGGTGCATTGTGGAGCCCATGTGAAAAAAACAAATAAATCCCAAGTACTATCAAACACTCGTAATCCACCACTAGTCCCACCATTTAATCCCATCCCAAACAATCCAATCCCATAGGACCCACAACCAAAGTGAAATTTCACCTTAACAATAGGAATACCAACTTCAAGTATTGCAGAACTAAATAGGCATTTCGAGGACTCTTGACTATGCATCTTATATAGCGGAAACCATTCTAAATTTACAATAGAGAGTAGCGAATGGAAAACCTCACCAAAAAAATAGGGATGGGCATCACACTAGTAATTTCTTTTTCTAAGTCATTTTGCATTGTAACAAGTGTAGAAAAACTTTATACCATGCATTACACTTGTATGAAAAAGCAAATTTTGGGATCCAATGAACACAGGAACCAAACTGTATATTGCTCATAATAGCTCCCAAATTTTGGGATCCAATGAACATAGTAACCAAACTGAGCAAGGTGATGAGTATGTGATCCAAGACTTAGGTGTTCCACCATAGTTAAATGATCAAAACAAAAAGTAGTGCGATTTAGGAGTCCTCAAAGACATAAATACATTTGAAAAATGAGGGTAACATAAACAAGGTTTCCCAAGACTTTAAAAATAGTTAAGAAGGGAAGGCTATTTGTTCTAGAGCACAACAGGTAAAAGTTGAGACTTAGAACAGAAAGGTTTTGGCATTATAGTGGCTTTAAAAGTCATGATTTTTGCATTTAATAACAACAATAGATGCACATACAAGGACAAAAGAAGGCAACGATGTAAGAAGTATCACAATAATGGTTGATTCAAAGAAAATTCTTAAAACTTAAGATCAATTGTTCCAAAGCAGTTATAACTTAGTACAACGAGGCTCAGAGATCATGCTCAAGCATGTGTATTTCTAGAAAATAATTATACTTAGATAATAGAACTGATGCAAGTTGAATTTTATGCTAGGACCAAGGGAAGGTGGAAAAGCAACTCATTGGGAGGATATCAAAATAGTTCCTAGTTCCTTCTTTTTCTTCTTCATCCCCCCCTTTTCATTCTCTGAAGATGCTCTTTAGGACCTTGAAAAGTCCCTTTTTGTTCTACCCTTTTATTAAGAGGATGGCATATGGAAAAACAAAGGTGCCTTGGTGTAAGAAACTTTAGATCCTCACTTGGCACCAAATTGCTACTGAGTTGCAACTGGAAAACTCCACTACAGCCATGGTGACAATTGTATCCATTGCAACATAAACAAAAAATAGTAGTAGATTATTGAAACATAAACAAAAATTGTCTATTTCAAATTGAGTTTTAGTAGTAAAACCAAAAACTTCATATTGAGCTTAAACAAAAACAAGCTTATGTCAGGACTTTCGATTACATTTATGAAATTCAATTACTGGACATAAGCTAAAGCCTAAAAACTAGAGGCATTTGTTACCTTTTGTTAGTTTTAAAATGACAACATTAGTACAAAAGGATTACAGCTAAGGTATATGATCTACTTGGTTGGAGGATGGTTGGGTATACGACACTTGGCTTGTTTTGCTGGATTCTTGAGTGACACATGGCTGTCCCCTCCATGGAAAAGTTGATGGCATTACTCTTCCTGGTGGTATGAATGGAGACGTTGGAGTAAGCTTTGGTGGCTTAAGTGAATTCCTTGAACTAGTGGATTGAGTAGGGGCACATGTAATAGGACTTGCAGCAATGCAAGGTCCAGCTGCTTAAGTAGGGCTAGCAGACTTGGCCTAAGTAGAAGCAGTAGAGTAAGTAGAGCCAGTAGACTTGGCCTGAGTGGGGCTAGCAACCTTTGCTTTCTTGTCTTTCACATGTGTGCCTGTACATCTTCTTTGATTATGGCCTTGTTTACCACAC
The DNA here is from genome assembly GCA_911865555.2 of Thlaspi arvense. NCBI lineage: Eukaryota > Viridiplantae > Streptophyta > Magnoliopsida > Brassicales > Brassicaceae > Thlaspi > Thlaspi arvense. The sequence continues at coordinate 52,439 of CAJVSB020000447.1, read as the reverse complement.
TTCCCACACTGTATATCTTTGTACTTCCTTTTAGCTTTATAAGGATTTTGTGGCAAGTCACTAGTCTTGGTCTTTTGCTTCTTTGGGTGACCACCCCCCTTCGAATATTGAGGAGGCAAAACAACTTCAAAATTAGTTCTCTCCCAATATTCTTCCCCTCTCACTGTTCAACGTATGGCAAGTAAATACTTACCTATGTTTCTTGGAATAAAAGGGATGGACAAATTGCTTAGAATCAAAGTTATTATGTCCCATTGTAGCTACTGCATGCTTGCATGGGATTCCACACAAGTCCCATTCCCAACAAGGGCAACTAAAATCTTTTAAGTCAACAACCTTCTGTTCTCTCTTGTGAATATGGTGCACCTCAAATTTTGCGCACTCCATATCTCCAGCCCACAGAGCTTTCCAGTTATGACTATCTTTCTTGGCTTTCTCCAATTTGCTACTAGCTGTGGGTGTGATTGGTCCATTGTACCTTGCTAATTGATTTCTGCTATCATTCATCTTTCTCATTAGATAAGTCCTGATTTCTTCTAACATTATAATGATAGGTTTGCCTCTCATCTTCACAATTGTTGCATTGAATTGCTCACACATGTTATTTAATATGCTCTAGTTCTTGGTGAATGTACTCAATATTGCTCTTGACCATGTATGAGGCAAAAATTTGTTTAGATACATCTATGCATCCTTATTCATTGCCTTAATTTGGTCATATTTCTTTTGAAATTCTTGCATAGTCTTTGATTTGGCACAAGCCCACAACTTGCTCCTCAAATCCTCGTTCCTTCATTGTTTCCACACATTTGTGTCTAGGTGTTTGACACAAAATCTATGTACAACTCCTAGGGCCTAACTTTTGAACAACTGGTAAAAGGCCCTACAATATAAACATTATACACATTAAATTACCTTAACAATACACATTTGTTTATCATATTTGTAATAGATAAATTGATTCATCAGATTACAAGTTACCTTTTGCATGTCAAATATAAATTCCCAACCATGAACTCTTGGATCTCCTACATCTTCTATTAGTTTTGTCAAAAACCAACTCCATGTGTCCTTGGTCTCTTGCTTCATAATTGCACATGCAATGACATAAAATGAATGGTTACCATCTTGAGTCATTGTCGCTAGTAGACTCCCTCCATAATAGCCTTTTAGGAAACAATCATTCAAACCAATAAAAGGCCTACACCCTACTAGGAACCCTCTCTTGCATGCATTCAAACATACATACAATTTCTCAAATTTTGGAGGTGACTCTATATTTGGTCTATTTGTTCCTAGCTGTATGGGGGAACTAGGGTTGCTTTTTCTTAACTTTGCACAATAATCCCAAAGCTTAGCATGTTGTTCTTTCTCAGAACCTTCAACAACTTCTTTAGCAATGTGTAATGCTCTGTAAATCTTCATTTCAGCCACCTATACTTGGAAATTCTCAACCAAGAACTTATATGCTTCTCTAGCATTCATTTCGGGTGAAGACCTCAACTTAGGCACCCACTTATCTGCCAGCTACTTCTTGTTTGCTTGATGATTCTTCAATTTTCTACTGCAATTATGCACATTTTAGAAAGTAGTGACTTGGAATCCACCATAATACTCTGATTTAGAACAATAAATCTCCCAAGGACAATTAGGCCCATGTACATATTTGTATCTAACCTTGTCACTTTTCACAAGTTTTATTGGTCTTCCAAGGGCAATTGTGTAATCTTTGGCAGCTTGTTTGAACATATCCAAAGTTGGAAATAGCATTTCCAGCTCTAACACAACTTGATTCCAGTGTACTAGGATTGAACACTAGAGGCATATGTAAACCATCTTCATTTTCATCATCACTTCCCTTCAAACTTTCAAATTCCTCTATTTTATATCCCTTTTGTTGGTAAATTGTTGAACTAGAGGCTACATCCCTTACTTCTTGGGCATTTTCAATTTCTAACCTTTCTTCAATATTTGTATTCTTAAATTCTGCATTGCTAGGTCTCCGTTTACTTTTAGGTCTCCATTCAAGGCTATCTAAAATAAAATCGATAAACTCCATGTATATTTCATCATCATCTTCGCTAGATTCTAGTCCTGACTTGTATACACCATCATCATATGAGTCACTGCCATCCTCTTCTTTTACTTCCATTATAATGGTTTAAAATATAAGCACAAAAATCATTATTAACCATTATACCAATATAATATTATTGAATATAAGCAAAACAATAGAACATAACACGAAACAAATGCTCAGTGTATTGCTAAACTCGGGGACCATGATAGAATGCTAACATATGCACACTAACATTGAACAAATGCTAACACAAGGCTTATATGATAATTAAATAATAACATTGAACAAATGCTAACACAAGTATTTTGCTTTGTTTATATAATAATTAAATAATGACTTGACTTGGAGCCTTGAAACAAATGCAAGCAGAAGAACTAGAGGAATCCACTCACGTTTGAGACCACCACATCCGCTTTGATGGAAACGAGAAGGGGAACCACTTGCTGCGCCTTATACCAGAAAGGAACTGGAATGGGACCAACTACTACGTTTTGGGAGAAAGCTGCAAATCTTTAGGGGAGGAAGCTAGAACGATGTTGGTTTTCCAAATCTTTAGGGCACCACTGACTTAATGGCGGGATTTTTACCTCTTCTATCGATGGGTAGTCGCTGACTTCCAAATCAGCAAACAAGTTAGCTTCTGTCAAAGATTTGGAAGCAACATTGATGGTCGGAGCAAAGTGATGGACGGAAATGGAAAGTTTGGACTATTTTGATGGAAAAATTTTTTGAGGGATCATTTTGATGGCTGGCATATTTTTGAAGGACTATTTTGGTAGTTTACTCTTAGTTATGTCTAAGCTTTTTTTAGGATTATGTGCTTCCATTATATGATCATATTCAATATTTACTTATTTCTTTTTACGAGAATTCTTTTCCTTAGAACTGATCGGTCTACCACACTTTAGGTGTGATTTACTATCATTTATACTAACAAGTTGTCCTACTAGGACATCAGTTCTAATTCGAGTAATTTCAGCTAGTGCATGAGATTTAGTAATTCTTTTTAGGTCTAGTAAATATATCTAGTAGTTGATTCGCAATATTTTGCAAATGAATTATCTTTTGAAAATTTAATTCACATTGTTTTGTATGAGAATTAAAATGTAATAATAATAGTTCATTCCATATAATTTTTCTTTCTAGCTATTTACCTTTCCCACCCTAACATTGAGAAAACCTTTTCACTAAAAGCACTATCGGCAAATTATGTTGTAAATAAGTCTCCTATTAATAGTTCAAGATTTTTGATTATAGAAGGGACTCATATCTAACATATATTTTCAACCTTCTTTATAGTGCCATCTTTATGCGTTTTGGTGGAGCAATTGGATTATACACTATCTAAAAATCCTTAGATAAAAAATATCAAGCTCCCAACCAAAAGTCAATTGTAACTAAGAGAATTTAAAGTAACTTGTTGGCTTGATGTATAAGTGTTACTACATGCAAAATAGCATGTCCCTGTGCAGAAGTAAGAAATTTTGTTCTCATAAGTAATGGCTAGCTATTAATTAAAGGTGTTTAATGAATGATTCTGCTAGACCATTTTGAATGTGAACGTGTTATAGTATTTTTAATAGTTATACCAATTGACATATATAAATCATTTAAAAGTTTGAGACACAAATTCATTAGTATTATTCATAAGAATTTTCTTGATTAAAATTGTGCTCTCAATTGAATCATTTGAGCAAGCAATCTCACAAAAACCAAATTGCAAGTTGATAATAAACACATATGTGACTATTGAGTAGATACATCTATTAAAATTATAAAATATCTAAATAGTCCATACGGTGGGTGAATGAGCCCATATATATCACCTTGAATACATTTCAGAAATGTAATGGATTCATTCCCTATTTTAGTTGGTGATGGTCTAATAATTAATTTCCGTTGATAACAAGTAGCACAAGAAAATTCATTGAATTGAGAAATCTTCTGGTTCTTCAATGGATGTTTATGTGAATTATTTATTTTTTTATGCATTATAATTGATTAAGATAGCCTAATTGGTCATGTGAAATAATAAAAATATTTGGATCAGTAAACTTTTGATACACAATAACATGTGTTTCAATTATACTAACATATGTATAGTTCAAACTAGAGGAAAAAGTAAGTAATTTTTTCAAAACACATTTCTTTCCTCGTACTATTTTTTTGATATATAGACACTCAATCTTCTTATTTATAGTTTAAGATGATATCAATTTCTGTTGATATCTTTGAAACTTAGTAGACTTCTTTGACATTTAGTAAAAAATGATGTATAATCTATAATAAGTTTTGTTTCCTCGAGCGATAATATGGTGGCTCTTCCAGAACCTTCAATTATTTTAATACTTCTCACTATTGTATAAGCATTTGCATTAATTTTTATTAAATGAAAAAAATATTTCTAATCTTTAAGTATCATAGATGTTATTACACTATCCAAGAGACAAAGTTTTCACTATTGATCTTGGATCCAATCATAAAATGGAAAAGATTCACATTTTTCATTAAAAAACAAAGCAGAGTACATCATAAGAATTGTTGCAATTTAAACAAAAGAAACATAATAAAAATATATTGAATCTAAGTGATAAACTTAAATGAGTATAAACAAATATTTCACATATTCTTATTAATTCTATATGCAATACTTATTCATAACTTTTGAAAAAGTTTATTGCATCTAGATGTGTTATGTTTGTCAGACTATTGAAGTTGTCATCATCATTATTTGAGTCATCAACTTTATGAGCAAAATTTGCCATAATTCAATCACTTTCTTTGGTTCTACCTTTTTCGCAATGTCTTTGATGAAAGCTTGATAAAGCATAACAAGATGCTTAAAAGTATGATAGGTATATGACTAATATATTTTCATGACACAAACACATTTTTTGCATTATTTGAAGGGTTACTTTGACCACTATTGTAACAACTTAAACCGATTTCTGTTTTTATTTTATATAATTTTGAGTAATTGGTTGCATTTTAAAATTTATTTAGAAGGAATTTGAGGGGTTTAAGGTTAAGGGAAGCATATATAAAAGTTTGGAAACAAGTTAAGTTTTTGTAAAAAAAAATAAAAATTATTGTAGCCTTATTGTAGTAGCGCGCTTTATTGCGCTGCACACTGGTTTTTGGGTGCTGCAGTGCACCCAAGCGCACTATAGCGCGATAGTCACTGGAATTGGTGCGTCGTAGCACACTAGACCGCTCTGAGTCACGATTTTTAGCATTTTTCTTAAATATTTGAGATTTTTAACCCCTTCAAGGACCCCTAAACTCTCTTGAACTCCTAAAAACTATAAAATAAAGATTTGGGAGATATCCTAGAGTACCCAAAATTTATTCAAAAATTCATTAGGACTAAAAATAAAGATAAATTAATGAGGGGCAAAATAGTCATTTGAGGCCAAGTGACCCACTTATTTAAAACATTGGACCTGCCTTTCTAGAGTTTTCTAAAGCTTATTTTCGCAGTTTTTAGAGAGAGATAGAAGGGAGGAGGAAAACAAAGGAAAGGGAGAAAAGGTATATAAAATGGCTAGATCTCAAACCCCCTTTGGATTTTCTTCAATATTTTCACATGTTTAACTTCTCCTCTCCATTCTATAGCTTTCAATCAGTTTAAAATCTTTGTTTGGGGTTGATTTATGTGCTGTAGAGAGGAGAGGCGGATGAACCTCACCTTTAGGAAGAAAATGCATGATCCATGTTAGTCTTGCTTAAAATATCTATAGATCTTGCTTCTACTACTTATTTTCTATCTCTTAATCGGTGTAGATTTTGTATTTGATGGTGTTTGTATGTTGTAGAGAGAGAGAGGCGGGTTTAATCCCACCCATAGGAAATGTTGCATGATTTTGGTGATTTTAGCTATAATAACTTTAGATTTTGCTATGTTTGGGTAAATCTATGCTTATGGTAGATTTTTGGTGGATCTTAATCTTGTATTTGTGGTTGAAAAAGTAGAAAGAGATTAAGGGCATGTTTGGTTTGAACCCAAAGGTTGAGAAAGATTAAGCGCATATTTGACTTGAATCCAAAAGTTGAGAGAGAGAATAAGGGCTTGTATTCATGTAATCTAGGGCATATGTATGTATTTGCACTTTGTATTTAGGGTGTCATTCTCACACAAGTATGTATCTTATCTATAGGGAAAAAAAACTGAGTTAAATCAGACTATGAATCCATAACTTCAAAACTATTTTCCTAGACTTCTTATACCAGGTGAGTGGCATCTTTCTAATCTAAGTTATTTTTGCCAAATATGTTTGAAAACCAATTAATGATTATTTTTGAAACCACATGTATGTTAATATTTAAAATAGGAAACAGTCTAATTATGCTTTGAGCTTCAAAGTATACGCATGAATTTCATGATCTTTTATGAGTTTACTATATTTTGGTACTTCAGCACCTAGACTATGATGTCGGGTAGCCATGTGGGGTAGGTGGCAGTTCTACTTGCATGACATGATCCTTGTATGACTATTTCTCCTACAAAAAGGGACTAGAGACTGCAGATTATGTCAGTTTGATCGAGGGGTTTGCGACAACCCTCAGAGTAAACTACACAGTGTAGTAGCGCTCGACATATTTATGTTTTGCCCTAGTAAGGGGCCTAGATTTTGTATTATACTTTCACTACCCTCAGACACACCATATTCGGTTGTGCATATCTGACCAGATCACGCACATGAATATGCACTATGATGATATTCTATACTCTTTATGACTTTAATGATTCTCTATGACGCCTATATGATTTATGTTTATTCTCTCTCTCATGTACAAAAACTTGGCATCATGATAAAAACTTAGTTACTACATTTCTGGTTATTGTTATACATCTTGCTATGAAACTCTGTTAGATTGAAATTTTATGAATGTAATAGCAGCAAAACTTGACTATTTCCACTAGGATTATTTATATGCCATTCCCTAGGATGTTAGTCTCACCCCCACTATTTTTTCCCCTGCAAATGCTGAGACAGTTAGTTAGGATTTTAGTGCTCGGATTGTATATGTTTTTGTTCACTTCTTAGCACTAGGTTGGACCAGGTTGCAAGGATGTTTTTATTATATTTTGTGGACTTGGGTTGTGTATGTTAGGGAGATTATTTTATTTTTGGGACATTTGTAAATAAGTTTATAATGTTTTGAGAATTTATTGAATGATTTACAGTTAGTTAAGTGCTATGTGATAATTTTTGAGCATGACATGTTTGTTGGGTGATTTCTTGGATGATTACTGGAAATGTTGATACATGATAGATTATGTATAGTTCATGTGTTGAGTGAGATAAAGCAAGTTATACATATGTGTATATGGTGAGATTATTTTTATAAGCAGATATTCAAACATAGAGCTCCTAAGGCCAACTTAGAGGGTTATAGTAGCCACATGCTGCCGGATTTTATCCGGTGGTATGTTGGTTGTTGCCCCGTTGTCACGCCTCTTAAGGTTAGAGAGGATGGGGTGTGACAGTTTAAGTGGTATTAGAGTACAGGAAAAGTGATATGGTCAATGTTAGAGAGTATTAGATTTTGGCTAAGAATTAGTGAAGTATAGACATAGGCTATGCATAAGTAGTTGCATTTTAACACGAATAGACTAGAGACTAAAAAACTGGCCAACCTTTTAGATAAGCATTCAATGTCAAAATTACTGTATATGAAGAGATAGGAACATTGCACTCTACATAATAAATTGCATGGTACCCGAGAACTAATCCAACTGTCTGTTCTTTAGTTCCTAAGATTGATGAATATGTTAGTCAAACTTTGAGAAAATAAAGTATAAGATAGTAGATGTTGAGAGTTATATGATTTAATAGTATTATTGATCTAGTATAAATCAGAAGACGATTTAACAAGGGTTGAATAAAATTTTGATCTTAATGCTAGAAAATGCTATGAAGACATTAGGGAATGAAGTGTGGCCTAAGGGCATGTGGGATAATTTATATTTATTCTTGAGTAAGATTAACCGCTATGGTGAGGTTTGAGGCGTTAAGGGTTATAGGTTTCAAATTCAATGGAGACTTGAAGACTTATGTTAGTTACAAGTTAAGAGAATTTTTAGTTAATAGATTGTAGTGTAAATAAATAACTCAGAGATGAAGTCCTAGCGTGGTTAGCACATATGAGTTTTAGTTATAAATTTAGTATCTTCAAAGAAGTTAGAGAGACTTAAGAAATATTGGTAGATAGTCAAGAGTTTAAGGTATGTAGACTTGCCACAGGAATAATAGAAATAGTAGAGTGATATTTTAAGTGTGACTTAAAAACATGTGTTTTATGTGATAACTAGATAGATATGAGTTTGGTGGATTTTAAGGATAATTAGCATTTTTGAATCATGGCTACTAGTAGTTCAAAAATTTATTTGATTAAAACTACTTAAGGTGAATTTTAAGTAAATAATTGAAAGTTTATTAGAAATCAAATAGATTGGTGGTTCACTTATTTGAGTTGAGACTATTTGGGAAGACTTGTAAATTAAAGATTTTGCAGGACATTGATAATAAGTTATTGGGGAACTTGATCGATATGATATTTAGAAGTGAGTATTAGAAGTAGTTTCTGGAGATGTATTCTAAGGAAAGTTGGAAGGTTAAGCGAATGCAATTATTAAATTTTTGTAACAGTAATTAAAGGTAAATGAAAATGGTGGATTGATGGAATCAAATTAAAAATTCTGCTCTTGTAGTCTAGAAAAAAAAATTAAGTTGAAGGATAATGAATTTTGGGTGTTCTTCTAAATGTTAACATTTACTGTGGATATAAGAAAATGGGATTGGGAGATAAGAGTATAAGATCTATTACAATTATTGTATGAATTTAAGTATAAATCTAGTACTATGTTAGAAAGTTTGAACTAGTTATCACAAAATGTATAGGAGATTATTTTGAATTCATATCCCTTCAAAATAGAATACATGTAACCAAGCTTTGTTGAGAAGTTAGTAAATGAATGGGAACTTAAATTTTAGAAATTATTATATGCAATTAAAGGTAGTATGAATGGGAAGAGTTGCTAAAGGATAGTCGAATTTTTCATGAGGAGTAGCAAGTACATGTACATTGTCCATTAAAGTTGAATGGTATAATTGAGATTTTTAGTTTTAAATTTTATCTTTGAACTTTGAATTTTGAATGAATTGGTAGCAATTTATCCATAATTAAGTTTTTCTAGAAGAATTAAGTTAATATAGGAGAACTTTAGCTTTCTGAGTTTTATTTGATGGAATTAAAGGTTAAAAGAAAAAAGAAGCTTAGAGCAAGTCTGATGGATGGATAAGTTTTCATGAGGTATGTAAGTATGAGCTTGTTATAAATAATTGTTGAGTTTTGTTAGATTAATGAAAAGCAAATGAGTAAACAGATTTAATGTGGGAAGATGTTACATGTTAGTTTAATTGAGCGATTGCAAGACAATTGAATGAGATGTCTTAAGGTATAGTTATAAATTTAAAAGATTTTCTTACTCTCCTTATGGATATAAGATTCTCTCTATAATTAAAATTTTAAGAGTTTGCAATATGGTGTTACGTTTAAACAAATTAGAGTATGGAGAATTTAACTCTAAAAGAGTCGAGGACATTGGTATAGTCATTGTTCCAAGTAATGTTGTCTATGAGATGTCACGTGAGTGACAAGTTATGTATATCTGATGTTATAAGCATGACATTGATGGTTGGTAATCTAAATGGTAGAAAGAAGACATATCATACTAGTTTTAGTGACTTGATATAGATGAATAAAGTGAAATAAGCATAAGGTCAGTCATAGCATGAATATGGAGTAAGTTTAATTAAGTACTTTACAGTTAGGAGATCTTGACTAATGCATGCATATTAATTAGGCAAGGACAGGTAAACCACTATGATGATGGAGTAAGGTATAATTTCTAATGAATCGTAGAGATCAAATGAGTTGAGAGCCATCTTAAGTCTTTTAGAATCCAATAACTCTAATCAATATAATGTATAAAAAGGAAACTGAGAAAATCTTTGGAGATATTTTAAACTCATTTATTTCAAGGTTATGTGACGTATCCTCAATAGAGTTGGTTAAGAGCTTCACTAAAAGTAGATTGGTCTAACATTTGAACCAATGATGTTGTGAATCTTTGTTGTATATAGAGATTAGAGATTTTGATAATAACCATTTGATGTCTTAATGAACCATCAATAGAATTTATTATAAGCTACATAAAAGTAAGTTACAGATAATGATTCTATAGAAGGGTATATTTTAAAGAATTGAGGAGTCGATTGAGATAAAAACTTTTAGTCATTGGATGCATTACAAGATTTAAGATGGTGGGATGATAAATTATAAGTTAGTGATTATAATATAAAGAATGAAAGTTAAAGAAGAATTCTATCTTGCAAAAGAACTAAAGTCTATGATTTGGGGATTATTATGGTTATTTTTAGGACTTAAGTCCAAACCTATATAGCTTCAAACATTTTAAAAGAAACTAGTTATAAATTATTGACCAGAAATAAACAATTGGTTTTGGTATAATTGATAAACTATTTTATCTAAACCAGAAAGAGGGCACTCTTGAAGTAGATCTTCTCGTGAAAATAAAGGAGATGGAGGAATATTGACTTTATAGAAAGAGATCAATAGATATATTATATATGGAGAAGTATGAGTTCATCGAGTGCTCTAGCCCTCAAGTACGAGTGTTCTTAAACAAGTAAGGGAAGCTCTACAATTCCTATTAGCTAATTTTACCAAAAGATAAAGTTGGTGTGTTGTTGCTACTCGTAAACACCTTTGGTATTCAAAAACTCCCTGTTTAACCATTTAGTAGTTTGAGTTCTTTAGTTTACTATTTTGGACTTGATGCCTAGTTTAGCAAGTACAAAAAGAAAGTGTTTTTGAAGGTTTTAGCATTGACAAACTATAAATTAATATTAAGGAGCCATGCACGAAGCTAGAGATTCTGTAGAGTTTATCAAATATATGATTTTTAGTTACCAGAGTTGATTTAAGTTCATAAGTAAAGAGTAAAATCAGTTTTAAGGACAATTAAACAAATAGAAGGAAGATTTGAATGGTGTTGAAGAATCAATTCAACTTTTGGATAAAGAGGAGATAACTTAAGAAAAGAAGGATGAAATGAAAATTTGATACCCACACCTATTCTACACAAGTAATTGAATTTCGAGAACGAAATTCTTTTAAGGAGGGTAGAATTGTAACAACCCAAACCGATTTTGGTTTTTTTTTATATATAATTTTGAGTAATTGGTTACATTTTAAAATTTATTTAGAAGGAATTTGAGAGGTTTAAGGTTAAGGGAAGTATATATGAAAGTTTGGAAATAAGTTAAGTTTTTGTATAATTTTTTTTTTACTATAGCGTTACTGTATCAGCTCGTCGGAGCGCTAAAGCGCTACACACTAGTTTTTGGGCACCATAGCACGCCCAAGCGCGCTATAGTGAAGGTTACTGGAATTGATGCGTCATAACGCACTAGACCACATCATAGCACGCTAAGTCGTGATTTTTAGCGTTTTTCTTAAAAATTTGAGATTTCTAACCCCTTCAAGGACCCTTAAAATCTTTTGAACTCTTAAAAACCATAAAACAAAAATTTGGAAGATATCCTAGGGTACTTAAAATTTATCCAAAAATTCATTAGGATTAAAAATAAAGATAAATTAAGGAAGGGCAAAATAGTCATTTGAGGCCAAGTGACCCACTTATATAAAACATTGGAGCTGCCTTTCTAGAGTTTCCTAAAGCTCATTTTTGTAGTTTTTGGAGAGAGAAACAGAAAGGAAGAGGAAAACAAAGGAAAGGGAGAAAAGGTATGTAAAATGGCTAGATCTCAAACCCCATTTGAATTTCTTTAATATTTTCACATGTTTAGCTTCTGCTCTCCATTCTATAGCTTTCAATCGGTTTAAAATATTTATTTGGGGTTGATTTGTGCACTGTAGAGAGGGGAGGTGGATGAACCTCACCCTTGGAAAGAAAATGCATAATCCATGTTAGTAATGCTTAAAATATCTATAGATCTTGCTTCTCCTATCTATTTTCTATCTTTTAATCGGTGTAGATTTTGTATTTGATGGTGTTTGTATGTTGTAGAGAGAGAGGGGTGGGTTTAATTCCACTATAGGAAATATTGCATGATTTTGGTGAATTTAGCTATAATAACTTTAGATTTTACTGTGTTTGGGTAAATCTATGCTTATGGTAGATTTTTGGTAGATTTTAATCTTGTATTTGTGGTTGAAAAAATAGAGAGAGATTAAGGGTATATTTGGTTTAAACCCAAAGGTTGAGAAAGATTAAGAGCATGTTTGACTTGAACTCAAAAGTTGAGAGAGAAAATAAGGATTTGTATTCATGTAATCTAGGGATAGGCATGTATTTGCACTTTGTATTTAGGATGTTATTATTACACAAGTATGTATTCTATCTATAGGGAAAGAAAACTAAGCTAAGATAGACTATGAACCCATAGCTTCAAAACTATGTCCCTAGACTTCTTACACCAGGTGGGTGGCATCTTTCTAATCTTAGTTATTTTTGTCAAATATGTTTGAAAATCAATTATTGCTTATTTTTGAAACTACATGGATGTTGATATTTAAAATGGGAAACAGTCTAATTATGTTCTGAGTTCCAAAGTATACGCATGAATTTCATGATCTTTTATGAGTTTACTATATTTTGGTGCTTCGGCACCCAGATTATAATGTCGGGTAGCCACGTGGGGTAGGTGGCAGTTCTATTTGCATGACATGATCCTCATATAACTATTTCCCCTAGAGAAGGGGACTAGAGGCCGCAGACTATGTCAATTTGATCGAGGGATTTGCAACAACCCTCGGAGCAGACTATACAGTGTAGTAGCGTTCGACATATTTGTGTTTTGCCCTTGTGAGGGCCCAAATTTTGTATTATGCTTTCACGACCCTCAGACGCACCATTTTCGATTGTGCATATCCGACTAGACAATGTACATGAATATACACTATGATGATGTTCTATACTCTTTATGACTTTTATGATTCTCTATGATGCCTATATGATTTATGTTTATACTCTCTCCCATGTACAAAGACTTGGCATCATGATAAAAACTTACTTTTTATATTTTCGATTATTGTTATACATCTTGCTATGGAACTCTGTTAGATTGAAATTTTATGAATGTAATAGCAGCAAAACCTGACTGTTTTTACTAGGATTATTTATTTGCCATTCACTAGGACGTTAGTCTCACCCCCACTATTTTTTACCCCTGCAGTGTTGAGCCAGTCAGTTAGGACTTTGGTGCTCGGATTATATATGTTTTTGTTCACTTCTTAGCACTAGGTTGAACAAGGCTGTAAGGATTATTTTGATTATATTTTGTAGACTTGGGTTTTGTATATTAGGGAGATTATTTTATTTTTGGGACATTTGTAAATATAATGTTTTGAGAATTTATTGGATAATTTACAGTTAGTTAAGTGCTATGTAATGATTTTTGAGCATGACATGTTTGTTAGGTGATTTCTTGGATGATTTTTGAAATGTTGATACAAGATGGATTATGTATTGTTCATGTGCTGAGTGAGATAAAGTAAGTTATATATATGTGTATATGGTGAGATTGTTTTTATAAGCAGGTATTCTAACACCGGGCCTCTAAGGCCAGCTCAGAGGGGTTACAGTAGCTAGTATGCTACTGGATTTTATCCGGTAGTGTGTTGGTTATAACCCCGCTGTCATGCCTCTTAAAATTAGAGATGATAGAGTGTGACAAATATTTTCCTTCCTTTTTCTTTTTCTTTATTATTATTCCACTTCGGGTAATAAGAATAACTATTACATCCTCACCCTTTCCCATGGCCATTGCCACATCAAAGTCCACAACCTAGACCACAATCATAACTTTGTTTATTCCTAAAATTGTAATGTGTAACTTCATTTACTTAAGGGAATATCAATGGGTGAGATTCATGATTTTTCATTAACAGTTCATCATTTAAATTAGCCACAAGAAGACAGAAATTGATGTAGAATATTTATTAAAACCTTTTTCACTGTATTGCTGCTGCAAGAACACACTTGAAATGTAAAAAGTGGAGTATATTTTTTCTAATTTACCTTGATTAGTAGTATTCTCTCCACACAACTCTAATTAAGAAGAGATTTTGAACATTACTAAGTTATAATCACTTATAAATTTAAAAGGTTGAAACCTTAAATGTATCCACTCATAACAAGTTTTGGAAAAAAAATTATTATTTTTTGGTGGTCAAATCTTTCTTTAAAACTTTTCCATAGATCTACTGCATCTTTTGCAAGGTACTCAATTTTTAAACCTTCATGGAGATCATTATAAAAGAAGATTATTGATCTTGCCTTGTATTGATTGAATTTAGTATTTGCCTTCCTGATTGTGTTTCCAAGAACCATGGAATCCAAATGGATTTCAGCATAAAAAACCCAGGGTAATTTGAGTGTGATAAAATTTGACATGATTCCAATTAATATAAAATAATAATCAGAATAAATAATATGTGGAGGAATAAGATACAATGATATTGAGATGACATAATCAAAAGTACATAAACCAAGAATAGTTATGACATCTATAAATCATATTTTAGTGTGATGTTTTAAAACTCCACAAAATGGATCGTGCTTATAGGAGAGAAAGAGTATAGAAAGTTGAGAAAAAAGATGTGGATAGTAAAAATCTCTTTCTTTTACTTATTCTTGTACATTCTATTTATATGATTATGAGATGACTTTTGAGTTACATGATATAAATAAGAAAATATATATCTATATGTATATTTATAATGGGAAGATGTAAGTATTTATATATACATAAATGAAAGGAATATGTATCTATACATTCATGATAAGGGGAAGATAACTATACAAATTCTTAGATGAATATGGACATCGCAAAAAGCTTTAATGCTTATAACATATTAGAATCTTCACATTCTAAATTTTTTACAAAAAAAAAAAGAAAATATCCTTTCATATTGAGTGGACTCAAATTTTCATGTTTTAATTTTTGATATTGAAAGCACAAAAATGAATTGTTAGGGCACTGGTCATACTTAATCCAACCGGAGAGTTCAATGGTTCATTTTGTTAAACATATTAATTTATTTAATATGTAAATATTTTAATTTTGGATAAAATAGTTTTTTTTTGTTATAAAGTTATATTATAATTATGTTTCTCCTCATAAAATATATTATAATTATCACACCAATACATATTCTTATCCTCCTCTGACAGAAGAGTTTGCACCAAAAAATCAGAGAATAAAAAAGCAAAAAAGGAAAATAGAAGTAACAAAAGAAAAAAAGAAAGTAAAAGATACCAAAAAAATTAATTTGTCTAGGATGCAGCCATTTTTTATTTTTCTAAAAATAAATATTGGATATGCAAATATCAATCATATATATTAGAAATAGAGAATATTATCCCTCTTGGTCCATAAATTTATGTGATATATAAAAATGTAAACTCATAATTGTAAATTTAATTAACTAGTACTTGAACACATGCAATGCATGAGACAAAAAAAAGAAAGAGATAATACAAAAATATTATAAATAATAACTTCATTGAATTAAATAAAAGTGGTATAAAATATAAAAATTATAAATATTAAAATAAATGCTCTAAAATAATATTGAAATTCATGTTGAGGACTTGAATAAAGAATGAAAAATTTTGAGATGGTGATCAGACTTTATATCCCTAATTGAACATTGAAAGTATAATTAATAATTAAATTTTAATTTTATCACAAATAAAAAATTAATAATTAAATATTAACAATTATATAAAAATAATATATCAATTATAAAGTATTAAGTATTATTTATCAAATTCAAATTTATATTCAAATATTAAATTAACAAATAATAAATATAAACTTCTAGAATATCACACTCAAATTCATATTAATAACTCAAAACTAATGTATGATAATTATTAAAAAACTCGTATGTAATAACTCTTTAATTATTATCAGACTCACAATATATATTACTAGATATTACTATAAGGGAATTATAGATAATTACAAATAATGAATGTAAAAATTGGTCTATTTAAAAAAATATATAGTTTCAAATCATTAATGGAATAAAGCTAAAAAAAAATGAAAAACATGTCACCAAATTATTTAAGTTCAAATAGCATGATTGATGATTTCAAATTTAAAAGTCCCTAAAATATAACCAAAATATATAATTTATATGATTTTTAATTTTTCTCTTACTTTATATGCTTCTTCGGTTTTATAGTAGACATCTTATTTACAAGTTTTTCCATTGGTTCATTTGAAAGCCTTTAAATAGGAGTTATCAAATTCTAATAATGAAAGTTAACAATAGTGTCACAAAATTGAGATATCAAATCCAAAACATATTAACAAAATATTTATTAATGAGATAAGTGACAAATATAAAGATAAAATAATAAAATAAATTAAAAATCAAATTTTATATGTTTTAAATAATAGATTCAGCATTTTCAATTTCATTTAAAGTATTAACCTCACTCACAAAAATTCTAGCACTGGTTGTAGACTGAATATAAAAAATTATGAAAAAATTTCATTACAAACTCAAGATAGAAGTACAAAAATTTTAAAGAATTTACACATAATACATAAAAATATGTTGAAAAACAACACAAAAAACATAATTAGAAAGAAGCAAAAAATGATGAAACCACCATTATTACCTCTTTTCGGGATGTAGACCAAATATGGTTTCATTAATTACAGAAATTCGAAGAGATATTTTTTTTTTTTTTTGGAGAAACTCAAGAGGAAAAAAGAAAAGAAAAGTCTTTGTTACACACACACATGTACACATACTAAGAGGGGAAAAACATATATAGGAATTAATTATTTAAAAAAAAATTGATTATGTGATCTCATGTAAACTAATTATGTAATTCCCACCTCTTTCATTTTTTACATATTTTTATGGAAATAGTAAACAATTCAAATTAATCAATTCCTTTATAACAATTGATACGACCCCCCCTTCCAAGTCATGATTGGCACGAGGATTAAGTTATCAACCCTAGCTAGCCTCTAACCACTCACTAATTTAGTTAAGCATTAATAGATTGTAAAAATTCGGCAGAGTTTTCTTTATAATTTTAATTATCCCAAAATAATCACTTGTAGAAAAACAATTCATATTTCCTAACAACAAGCCTAGACAACTAATAAGGCACCACACACATCTTGCCAACACAAGCATTTGAATTCCCCTATACAATGGCTTCGAACATTTAACATGTTTAAGCATATATAACTTTTTAAGGTAAATTTAAAACACAACTGAGGCTTTCTCACTCTCAAGGACTCTGATAGACCAAGCTTAGCTATTGCGTAGATGAGGATGATGATGTTGATGATGATACTCAATCAACTATATCTATACTTGCAATTGTCAAAATATTTTAAAAGAAAAAAGAAAAGATTTATAATCCCAGCGAATGGTCATCCATCTAACTATCACGGAAACAAGAAATTTTGCATATTTAGTTCTACCAAGGCATAAACATATTATATCTCAGTGATTTCATAAAGAACAATTAAAATTCTGCACTTATCATACACTGGAAAATGATAATAAGCCAACCATTTTTTTTCTGATTTATTCAAAATAAACTATCTCAAGTATCTCAAAATCATACATTCTTATCTATATTTCACTTGTTGAGCCAATAGATCTCGTCCTAGCTAAAACATGGATCATTGAGCTAGTACTGAAAGCAAAAGACGTTGACTTATAATTCTAGTCTAACATGCATACTGACAAATAATTGAACTGAAGTGTGTATTTGAGTTTGTGGGTGCTACCAGGTTATGGTAGACTGCATCAAAAGGCACCACTCCCAGGGCCAGCTATTAAATAGTAACTTGGTGCTTGGCCCCACTAGACATATCACATCCATGTAGAACTACCACAGGTTGATATGCTCCTCGTGTCCTGGGCTACCCACAGACTATCTAGGTGATAACTAGGTTTTCATATTATTCTCATTCAGTTCCAAAACATAAATCAATGTCACAACTCAAGTGCTAGATCCGTAATCGGAGCTAATGTTAGAATAGAATCCAACCTAGCAAACCTAAAAGAAATACTAAATCCATCATATGAATCAAAATAACTAAACCAAATCTCATATGAATAAAGTCTAAAGTAGAAATGTAATCCAAATCCTAACAACCGTCAACACATCGCAGGAAACTTGTCTGTAATCAATAGAGCTTATCTACTAAAGTCTAAAAGTCTAATAGATATCAAAAATAGAAATAGTACTAACATCTACAAATGACAAATCAAAAACTGAAATAGCGAATACTCCTTAATCTGTAGGATCTAAAAGAACGTCGTACTTTGAATTTGAAAAAATGATAAGGACGAGTTGACAAACCTAATGAATAATAATATATATTTATGGGAGTAAATGACATGTATAATAGATATAACAGAAAACTTGACAATGAAACTAAAATTTATAGTTACAAAAAATCTTAGTAATATCATGACCGAGAACGTAACAGAAATAGAAATTAGAAGTCTTGGTAATTCTTTAATCTGCTAGTTTATAGATATACAAGTTTCCCATGTTGGCCCAACATAATAGTCTACCACCACCTCTACTAGTTAGGAATATAGTTTAGAATGCACACAATCTAATGCCCATTGCCATTCATTATAATGTTCTAATAATTTGAATTTTTCTTAAAATTGTATTCTACAATTTACTGAAACAGTCTCAACAAGAAATAGAAGTTTTCAGTTCCAGATGTAAACAGTGTTGGAAAAACAGAATTTGATAGTTTCTCAAAATAAAAATCAATAATTTACATACATGTCCATTATCATGCTTTTATAACAAAATTTAATCCAATTTTCATGAATCAAATGTATTTAATAATCGAATTTAGAAGCACTCCTAATTTGCCCTCTATAGTGTCTCGATTATGAGAATGATCGGCTCAAAATCACAATCAGAACCCTATAGATGAATGGTTGCTCTATTAACCATAAATAACCTAGAGTTTTGATATCAACTTTGTCATGAATTAGGTGCTGATCCAGTCACGGTGCTAAAATTAGAATAGCATCTAACTTAACAAGCCTAACAGAAATACTGAATCTATCATATAAATTAGAATAACTAAACCAAATCTTATATAAACAAAGTTTGAAACAAAAGTGTCATCCAAATCCAACAACCGTCAACACATAGCAAGAAACTTTTTTGTGGTCAATGGAGTTTGTCTATTGAAGTCTCAAAGTCTAACAACAATTATAAACAAAGGCAATGTTAACATCTACGAATGACAAATCAAAAGCTGAAATAGTGAATACTCCTTAATCTATAGGATTTGAAGGAATGTTGTATTCTAAATTTGGAAAAATGATAAGAGGTGAGTCGAGAAACTCAATGAATAATAAAATGCATTTATAAGAATAAGGGACAAGTATACAGACATAACAAAAAATCTTACAATGAAACATAAATTTATAGTTATAAAAAATTTTAGGGAGTTCGTGACAGAGAATATAATAGAAATGGAAATCATAAGTTCTGACAATTCTTTAATCTACCGATGTACAGATGTACAGGTTTCCCATCTTAGCCTAACATGGTAGTCTAGCACCACTCTTACTAGCTGGGGATACAATCTAGAGTGCATCCAGTCTAGCCGTTACTGTTGTTAGCAACTGTGTTCTAACAATCTGAATCTTCTTAAAACAGTTTTCTAGAATTGACAGAAATAGTCTCAATAGAAAACATAAATTCTCAATTACAAATGTAAATAGTGTCAAAAAAACAGAATTTGACAATTTTTCAAAATAAAAATCAATAATTTACATACATATCCCTTATTATACTTTTATAAGAAAATTTAATTCAATTCTCAGAAATCATGTGTATCATGTAAAATCTGGATTTATAATAGATACAAAAAATAGTAAATGCACATTATTATTCACAGAACGCAATCCAATCTTTGGTGAAATGGGCTCGACAAGAACTGTACAAAGAGTCTAAAATCATAAAAGTAATAAAAATATCCATTTTAAGTTTTTTAATGTATCTAAGAATTGAATTAACATTAATTTCCATTTAAAATCCCAAGTAAAATTTTAGGTTTTCATGCTCAAAACTTGTATTGGGTTTGCTAAATCCTAAACCAGTCAAATAAGTCATAAACTAACTACTAAAAGTCTTGAACCGGTCTCATAAAGCATAAAACTAATTTATTTATCTTCTAAACCAATCATTAGAGTACTAAACCGACCTTCAACCATCACTAATTTGTTGAATTGGCCATGAACCAGTCACTAATGTACTAAATTGGCCATGAACCGGTCATTAAATCACTGAATTGGCCTTTAATACATTGAATCGATCCTGAGCTGGCCTGTAAAGCATTGAACAGGTTGTATGACATACTAAACTAGCTATTAAATCACTGAACCGGTCTCTTTAAGTACATTATCAATCTTTTAAACATTGAACTGATCCTTAAAAGCATAGAATCGATTGATTAAACAATGAACCATTCTCTAATAAGTCATGAACCGGTCAAATAATGCATTGAATAGGTGATTAAAATCCTAAACCGACCAATTTTCCCCTTTGAATTGTGCTATGAACCCTATTTAGCTAGTCCACTCCTAGAATTTGGATACGAAACCCAAGGCTTTGACCCAGCACAAAAACTAGAACCCAGGCCTAGCTTAGGCTCGCTCAGCCCAAGCCCATTCCTCGGTCTAGGCCACTTTATTATTTAGGCCAAATTGTGTTCTAGCCCAACCCATATCCAATATAGGCCCGGCTGAGTCCAAACTAACTTGCCCTAGACTCCTCGGGCCTAAGCCTATTGCTAGCTCGGCCTGGCCCGATTCAAAACCTAGCCCAAATTCTATTGACCCATAAGCTTAGACCTGGCCTAAAAAGATCTGGGTGCTAATCTATACCTGGAGTCCTTCAAACCTAGTACCCATTGCTATAGTCATCTTCCTTGCAGTGGAACAACGATCGCAGATTGGAAACTACAAGCTATCAGCTCCCTTTGGTGTGATTACAATTTGTGTCTGCATTTCAAAATGTAGCCATCCTCACCCAGATCAAGCTTTTCATTATTAGATTGTTGATCACATGGGGGGAAGTGTCACCAATTAATTCGGCAAAAATTGAGAAATGGGATGTTTGGAGTCAAATTCGTTGAGGGTTTTTCTTCTTAAGACTTGTGTCTATATATTTATGTGTTCAATTGAAGATTTGAGAGCTTCTATCTTCAATGATTTGACTAAATAGTGAAATTAGGGTTTTTAGAAAGGAAAGACAATGAACAGGATCAAATTTTTGGGATTTTTACAATTTGGTCCCTAATTTCCTGATTCTGTTCAATTTAATCCCTATCCGTTCTTATTATTTCTATTTGAGTCCCATCAAATTGAAATTTGTTCAATTGTGTATTCTTTTAATTAAATCCAGAAACTGCACTAATTCTTTCAATTAAGTCCTCTAGACTTCTAAATTTTCTAATAACCACTAAATTTGGGATATTACAATCAATCATGTTTCTAGTTTTTGTATAAAACATAGCATTGCATTGGAAAACTCATTTGTAAGCTTTCATGTTCATAAACATTTAAATGAAAGAGAATATTGAACTTAGAGTAAAGAGCACTCACCCACTGTCTAGGGTAACATTGTAGTGCCCGTCCTGTACACAGCCTCCTCATATGTCCGCTCTCTTCCTATATGTTCACAAATATGTATGATTAATGTCGTGTACTAAGTGAATGTATGCATGAGTTGCATGTATTTTGCATATCTTTTAAAATTCCTTGGAAAATTCTCCTACACAAAGTGCTAATAGTTTCTTTAATGTATTCATTTGAGTATCTAAACTTGTTCCGTCTCATATCCAACATACTTAAGTTATGCAATAATGAGAAATTATAGTTCTTAACACTTGTTTATAACTAACCATTCCACTTAAACTAGATTTAACCAATTTGACCCTTTTTTTTTTTTTTAACACACATTACATTTAGATCTTGTAGATTCTATTCATGTAATATACATAGGATTTTAGTAGCATTTTCATATTTACTATCCATTTTCTGATAATAAAAATTTCTATTAGTTAGATTTTCTACGAACTTTCTTCTTAATCTTAAATATTTTCTTTTTGTTCCCTTTTTAACCCATTAACATTTATTTACTCCAATTTGTCATTTCATTCTCCAAACTTCACATTATCCAGTTCTTAATCCTCTCCTAATTTTTCCCTAATTAATATCTAAATCATTTGCTCATTTCGGTTTCCTTAAGCTTAAAATTTTATAAATATCGTTTTGAAAAATAAAAGGATTTTCATTAATTTACCTCACGTGATTTTTCTTAAATAAATCCTCTTAAAATGGAAAATGACTCTCTTACACCTACTTCGTAATTTATTTCCACAATAAAAGGTACATAAATCTAAATTAACCCCATAAGTGGAAGTGAATTAACATGCTTACTTTATATATATTTCACATGTATCTCTATATTCCTATATTTTAACCATCACATCTTTCTTCCCCAACATGTGGCTATTAACTAACATTTAACTCACAATTTCTCATCAATCTTCTTTAATTCATGGGATTTTAGGCTTAGAAAAAGAATTAGGATTGAGGATTTAAGTGAGTTCAAAGAGAAGTGTCCATACGTAATTCCCAAAACTAAGAGAATTAAAAGTTCTAACATGAATTTTTAGAGAGTTTTCCATGAAAATTTCACATGAGTTTGGCCAAAATCCTCCCCTCCCCTTTGTTTGCCATTTACTTGTCTCAAATCCCTAAAGTTTGAATCTAGTAGAACAAGCCTTGTAACATATGAGAAATTCTACTTAGAGTTACATGATTTAACTAAAGAAATTGAATTTTACAAGAAATTTTATCTTGAAAAATGGTTAGGAATTTCTCTTCTTCTTCTTCTTCTCTTCTCTCTCTCTCTCTCTTTTTTTCCTTCTGCTTTCTTCGTAATTTCTGTTCTTTTTTCTTCCTCACTTGGCCGAATTATGGGAGGGAACACACTAATGAAAAAGCCAATATGCACTAGATAACCTAACACATAACTTAATCCTATTGGCTATTTATTTAACTTGTACACACACACACACACACACACACATATATGTTTTACTTTGCTTTTTCTTTTGGCTTTTCTTAGTTGATCGACCAAGAGAG
The DNA here is from genome assembly GCA_911865555.2 of Thlaspi arvense. Lineage (NCBI taxonomy): Eukaryota > Viridiplantae > Streptophyta > Magnoliopsida > Brassicales > Brassicaceae > Thlaspi > Thlaspi arvense. Next base: position 29,065 of record CAJVSB020000447.1, on the reverse strand, counting down.
TGGGATAAGAGAGTATAATGGTTGCAAGCTTGGGAGGAATTAATATTTTGACCCCTTTTAGCTCACTTGATGAAATTACCAAATTGCCATTTCACAAACTTGTTTTTTCTAGTTATGTCCCTTCTATTTTCAAATTTTTAATTAATGATATTTAGAACTCTAGAATTTAAATATCTAACCTATGAAATTTATAAACTATTTGAATTTCCATTTTGCCCCACTTTTACTTAAAAATTTCACTTTTTCCCTTTTCCTTCTTATAAATTTCATATGCACATAAAATGAGTGCAAATATCATGCGATGCACGGCCATGCCATGAATGAAACATGAAAATACTTTTAAATATAAGAAAGGTTAATAAGAAAGCCTAGAATTTAAGGTTATTAGATTTGGGCTGTGACAATATATGCATATATATATATATATAAGTATATATTTATGTATGTATATGAAAAGAAGAAACAATTAAAGTGAATTAATACTTTCTGATAATTAATTCTCATCTCCTTTCCATTTTCTTCATATATATATATATATATATATATGAAAATAATTAATATTTCACATTAATCAATTTTATTATAACAATTAATTCTCATATGACTTTTTTCATATATTTTTGAGAATCATTTTTTACAAATTGGTTATTTTATTAAATATAATATTATAAAAACTTTTCCTTTTAAACTATTAGTTGTTTTTAATTGATTAAAAGTGAAGTTAATGGTTTGGGCTCTTCTTTATTTTTTCCCTTTTAAATATTAATTCATTATATGTACTTGATTGATTATTCAAATTTATATTTTAACATTTTCTGCAATGACACAAACGGAAAGACGTTTGAAATCCCAAACATTTGTTAACAAGATTCGTATCCATGTTTATTTCCAATTTGTGAGCAGAAAGGGAACTTTTGATTTCAAATTTCAAAAATTTAATTTCTTGATTTCCAAAAATTCAAAGGGTACAGGTTTTCAAAATTTCTATTTAAATCTTTTTCTAGAATTTGAAATTGAAATTTTAAGAATTAATATAATTTTTCCTTACAAGAAATAAGTCCCTTCAATTGTTATCGAGGGAGATAATAGTGTAGGGATTCAACTCAGAAAACTAAGATAATGGGGACTAACTTGATAAAATTAAGGTAATGTGGACTAAGTTGAAAAATATCATGAAGAAAATGGTCTGATTAAAATATTTGTAAGACCACATCTAGTTTTTCATCAGCGTCTGGCAACTAAAAGAATGAATTTACGAAAGTAAAGACGTTAAAATGGATGACGTCACAATGTTAAATTGAGCACGAGAATCTCATTGAAGTTGGGATTTCGCGATATCTCTTAATGATAAATTAAATAAATACATGCTAAGTCAACAAAATTACATAATTAGAAATTCTAGGTTGTTTGCATTGATGAGACTGTAAATTTATCTACAGAGGTAAATAAAAAGAAATGAATTAATAGTAAACATAAAACCATTAATTACCGTAGCAAATTCATAAAACATTCAAGAGTCAAAATAATAAAAAAAAATTAAAAAAATATTATCTCCTTTCAAATTTACTTAGGTGCCGTTCGGAAGAAGTGATAAGGAAGGATAAAATAAATTTTTCCTATCTTATTGCCTCTTTTTCTATGTTCAGTTGACATAATAAAAAATTCGTATAACAAATCCGGGCAGCCCTAGCATCCCCAACTTATCCTCTCTATATCAGGAATCGTTTCTATATCAGGATAATTTGATCTCACTTGTTTGAGTGAGATAAAACTATCACACATGTGCAGTGTATTATTTTTGTTATTGGGACAATATTGCCCCTATATCTCTTGTCCTTCTTCTCCTTCTTTCTTTCGCCACCATCCTCATCGAGCCCTGTCTTCTCTTTCTTCTGCCACCATCCTTGCCAGATCATAGGTGCATATAGTTGTTCAGTTAAAACCCCCTTCCCCCTTTTCGATCGGCCTTTCCTCCTCTCTGATTTGCAAGGAGCAGGTCAATATGGCGCAACCTTGGCCTATTTAGCCTTCCCCATCCTCAATCAGCCTTCCCCCTTCTTCAATCGGCCTTTCCCTTTCTTGATCAATAATATGTTGTTCAATCCATAGTGCTAGCCCATTCCCTTTTCCCAATCGGCTTTCCCCCTTCCCCCTTCCCTAATCAACCTTCCCCCTTGGCGATTAAGGAGGCATTGGTTAATGCGTAACCCTGGTCCGTTCCCCCTTCCTCTATCGGTCCTTCCCCCTTCCTATTCACAAATAATCTCTTTTTTCTTCCAACTTGGCCGTAGCTTTCGGTCGATTGTGTAGTAGAAGATTAGGGGATAAAAATGTAATTTAATCTTTTATTCGAATTGTAGTCAAATTGAACTGAGCAAGTGATATAAAATCAAATTACTGCATGAGCAAGTTAATTTTATCCTGACTTGCATTATTACCCCTTATCTTTACCTACAATCCGAACATGACCTTAAATAATACTTAATTTTATTCTTATTATAAAAAAATATTTTTTTCCCTTTAATTAACCTTTGATTAGATTGTGTTAGCCAATTGTTAATTTGTTTCATAGGTTGAATAGGTATAGATAATGATAAATTGTTTGCCATTATCCAACTTTCTCCAATATTTAATAGACTAAATAATAGAGTTGGATAAAAGGCTTGGGAAAGATAATTATCCTGCTAGATCTAGATAAATCATACGAGGAGGAGTGAAATAATTTATTCAACTTTTATTCAACATCTCTAGTCAAATTACCCTTATTATTTATAGGTCATTCGTTGTTGTCATCCACCGTCATCTGCCACTATTGTTGCTGTTTACTGGCATTTGTTGTCCTCAACCACCACTTGCTACTACCCCTTGCCACCCACCACCCACCACTTTTCATGACCCAAGTGCTGGATTTATGATCGGTGCTAATGCTAGGATAAATTCCAATCTAGCAAGCTTAACAAAAATTCTAAACTCATTATATAAATCAAAATAACTAAACCACATCTTATATAAATTAAGTTTGAAATAGAAATGTAATTCAAATCTTAACAACTATCAATACAGAGCAGGAAATTTGTCTGTGGTTAATGGAGTTCATTTACAAAAACCTCAAAAGTCTAACAGAATTCTAAAAGAAATCGTACTAACATCTACTAATAGTAGAAATAGTACTTTCCTCTCAAATAACAGGATTCAAATGAATGTCAAACTCCAGATCTAAAAAATAATAATAGATGAGTCGACAGATCTAGTGAATACTAATATACATCTATGAGAATAAGGGATTGGTATATCAGTTATAACAGAAAACTTTATAGAAAAATAGAAATCCACAATTATCCAAAATTTAGGGAGCTTACGATTTAGAATGTGATAGAAAATAGAAATCAAAAGTCCTGGCAATTCCCTAATCCACTGGCATACAGATTACAATACAATTATGTCAGCCAAATATGGTAGTCTAGCACCACCCTTACTAGCTGGAAATACAATTCAAGGTGCACCTAGTCTAGTACTTACTGCTATTAACTTAATGCTCTAACAATCTAAATCTCCCTCAAAATAATATTTTTTTTTAGTATTAAAGAAAAATAATCTTAATAGGAAATAGAAGTTCTTAGTCATAGAAGTAAACAGTGTTAGGAAAACAGAATCTAATGGTTTCTCAAAATAAATCAATAAAATACATATATGTCCCTTGTTATGCATTTATAATAAATTTTAATTCAGTTTTAAAAATCAAATATATCATATATAAATCAAAATTTGTAATAAATATGAAAAATAGTAAAAACTCTTGAATGCAAATTATTCTTCACAAAACTGATGGGAATCAAACAATTTGATCTTCAATAATACGGGTGTAAACCTAGGTTTTTGTGCTCGAAACTCATGTTAGGCTACTAAGGTCCTAAACCAATCAAATAAGTTATAAATCGAGTATCAAAAGTCAAGTCCTTAAGTTTTACTAGAGATCGGCTATGTGTAAGGAATTAATTAAATCAATATGGAATTCAATTTCCTTCTCATGGGCAATCCTTGATAGGTCTGGGGAAAAATGTTGGTGAACTCGTAAACTACTGGGACTCGTTCTATGCTAAGCTCTGTAACATGAGTGTACTTGATTAAAGCCTAGAATCCTTGATGCCCTTTATTTAGCAATTGTTTGGCTCTCATATAAGATATTAACCAAAAAAGAGCAAAACTGTATCCACCCTAGAATACAAGCAGTGGTTTCTCGAGTGCCTCAAACTTCACTATCTTAGCACGGTAATCCAGCGTAGCATAGCAAGAGGCCAACGAATTCATTCACAAAATTACATCAAAATTAATAATGCTTAAGATAATCAGATTAGTTTGAATTCTCCATCAATCAATTTAACTTAGTAGGACTTATGCAGCTGCATAAGCAGGACAAGTGTTCCTACAAGGATAGCCACAAGGAAAGGCTACTCTAAAATAATAGATAAAAAATTGAATCAAGTAGTGAAAATTGGGGATACATAGGAATTTATGGAATTAGGATTAAATAGTGTACAATCATCAAAGGAACGTACTATGATCATATCTATTACCACTGTATTGGATGCTTGAGTGTCTTGCCTAGTCAAAGCATATACATGCGCTTGGCCTCTCCCAATTTGGCCGTATCCTTTGCTTGTAAAGCCTCGTCCCTAAGCTTGAGCTGGCTAATTAAGAATTGACGAAGCTATCCTGTTTGGTTGTCCTACTCTGGAATCATTATTTCTCTGTGGGTGAGGATAATTCTTAAGCTTATGCCCCAAGTCACTACATCGGTAACAAGCATTGCTTTCCCTATGACACTGTCCTTAATGATTCTTCCCATAAGTACAAGAAATTGAGGCATCCTACTGACGTGGTGTGAAATTGTACTACTTTGACTTCTTCACACTCCCCATCTCTTTGACCATTGTCGAGATTGCTATAGACAATAGTCCAGAATGTGGCCAGTTTAGTCTAAGCAGTACACTGATGACCTTGAAATCCTAATCCCTTATATGAACTCTGACCACCACCAAAGGATCTTGAAGGTCCTAGCCTTTTTCCTCGTTTCCTTAAGCGCCCTATGCTCAAAACTTCTAGCCTCGATCGCTTGGGCAGTATCCATTGACTTAGTATAAGTATACTTCCTCATATGTGGAGCCAAGACTTGGAACATAGGCTCTACCAACCCTTGGATGAATTTGTTGGACTTCGCTTTTTCATCAATTACCAACTGTGGAGAATATCGAGAAAGATAACTGAAGTGAGTATTGTAATATGAGACTGTCATGTTAGATGTCTACTAGAGACACTCAAACTCTACTATTAGTTGATCTTTTTTATTGGTTGACAGAAATCTATCCATGAAAGCACTGGTGAACTCCTCCCAGGTCATAAGTGTTTTGTCTCGAGGTTGCCAAATAGGGTAGTCTTATAGCAAGATCCAACCAAATCGTGAAGTTTACAAGCAGTTAATTCTACAAACCTCTGACTGGAACATTTCATCACCTCAAATATGATCTTCATTTGATTTATGAAGTATTGTGGATCCTCTATAGTACCTCATTTGGAGAAAGTAAGTGGCTTGAATTTGAGAAAGTCTTGCACCTGATTCTCGAGCCTAGCGTCACACTGATGCTATAAGCTACTAACACAACCCTAATAACTGCATGAACCTCCTGTCTCCTTTGTGTCATAACTAGCTGAGCTCCTTGGGATTCTTGCCCGGTACTTAGTGAAATATCTTGAGTTCTCTAGATTGGGCTCAACTATCCATTTGATTCGATCTCTCATATTTTGTGACCTATATTCATTGGAGTTCCTATCTTCCACCTTGATCCAATAACCTTTCCATCAAAGTGATCATCGTTTGCTATGTCCTTTGAATTCCAAGAAGAACCTCCACTAATTTGTCTAAAGTATTAGTAGGTCGGCTAACCTCCTGAGGCTCTGTCAATTTACCTCGGTTGGTCATCCTCCCATTACCTCTTCCTCTACCCCTGTTTGCACCCCATCCTTTGCCTCATGCTAGTACAGAGAACTATCTATCTAGTCATATCTTGGGAGAAGGCAACCTATCCAGTGTCTTGAGAATCACTGAATCCTCGTTCTTAGGATCCTAAGTATGGTTTTTGTATAAAGCATCCATCTATCAAGAGATTTCAAACAGAATATGAAATAACAAGTGTAAGGATGAATGCAAGATCAGAATAATAATCAAAATCAGAATGACTCCTAATCATCTTCCATAGCGTCTCAATTATGAAAATGGCTAGCTCGTAATTGTAATCGTAATCGAGACTTTATAAAAAAAAAAATGCTTGCTCTATTAACCACAAATAAACTAGAGCTCTTATACCAACTTTGTTACAACCCAAGCGCTAAATCCGTGATCAGCACTGAGGTTATAATAGATTCCAATCTAGCAAATCTAATAGAAATCTTGAATCATCATATAAATCAGAATAACTATACTAAATCTCAGATAAATAAAGTTTAAAATATAAATGTAATTCGAATCTCGACAATTGTCAATACATAGTAGGAAACTTGTCTGTAATCAATAGAGTTTATCTACAGAAACCTCAAAAGTCTAATAGAATTTAGAAAGAAACCATATTAACATCTACTAATAACAAAAATAGTAGTCTCCTCTCAAACAAAAAGATTCAAATGAATGTCGAACTCTGAATCTGAAATATGATAAGGGATGAGTTGATAGATCTAGTGAATAATAATATGTATCTATCAAAACAAAGGATAGGTGTATTAGTTATAATAAGAAACTTTACAGAAATACAGAAATTTGCAATTATCTAGAATTTTGGAAGTTTGTGATTAGAACGTAACAAAAAATAGAAAACAAAAGTTCTTGTGATTCCTTAATTTGTTGGTATACTAGTGTGTAACACAACTATGTCAGCGCAACATGATAGTCTAGCACTACCCCTGTTAGTTGGAGGTACAGTTTAGAGTGCACCCAGTCTAATACTTACTGTCGTTAGTTATAGTGTCCTAACAATCTAAATCTCCTTAAAAACAGTTGTTTTTTAGTATTAAACAAAAATAATCTCAACAGGAAATAAAAGTTCTCAGTCACAAATGTAAACAATGCTGGAAAAATAGAATATGACATTTTCTCAAAAGAAAATCAATCAATTGTGTATATTTCTCTTTTATGCTTTACAACAAATTTTAATTCAATTTCAGAAATCAAGTGTATCATGTATAAATCAAAATTTATAACAGATATGGAAGTATTAAATACTTATAAATTCACATTATTACTAACTGAAACTGATATAAATCAAGCAATTCAATCTTTAGTGATACGGGCTCAATATAAACCTTACAAAGAATCTAAAATATAAAAATAATAAAAATAACTATTTTAGGATTCTAATACATCTAAGAATTAAATTAATATAAATTTTCAACCAAAATCTGAGTGTAAACCTTGGTTTTCACGCCCAAAACCCATGCCGAGACTACTATAGTCTTGAATCGATCAAATAAGTCATGAATTGAGTATCAAAAGTCTCGAACAGGTTTTATAAAGTGTAAAATTAGTCTATTTAACCATTAAACCAAAGTTGGCCTAGCATGGTTTCCAGCCCAACCCATCTTTTGGCCCAAACTCAAAAGCCCAGATTCGATCTAGGGGGCTGGAGCCAGCGCAGACCTGAGTGCCAACTCAGGTCTCGTCTTCTTGACCTAAACTCCCCAAACCAAAAAGAAAACCCTATACTTGGACTTGAACAAATTTGATTCCTAGGTTGTGAACCACGATTGAAGATGCAATCCAATTCGTTTGCTCTTAGCAATGGCCATGAGATTTACAAATAAAGCTCAAAAACTAGTTGATGCAGACTTGACAACTCAAAGCTCCTCAACACTAATGATCAAAAATCAATAGATAGAGGAGTGTATGAGGAGTACAATTGTCTTGGGGTTTTCGGTCATTTGCCCCATAACTGCATATATATATATATATGTACTCAATTTGGGAATTAAATCTCTCAATTTGACTAGTTTGTGCAATTAGGGTTTCAGAAGGGTAGCAGATTATTCACAGGATCTGATTTTTAGTTTTTTGCAATTTAGTCCTTGATTTTCCTTACTCCATTTGATTGAGTCCTTGTCTATTCTATTATTTCTATTCAAGCCATGTCAAGTTAAATCTATTCAATTGCATCCTTATTCTTTTAATTAAATCCCAAAATTTCCTAATTCTTTCAATTAAGTCCTCAAGTTTCTAATTTTATTAATTAACCCCAAAATTTGGGGCATTACGCCACCATTGCTTGCCATCGCCCATCACCTACCACCACCCAGCACCTACCACCCCACCACCCCTTTCACCTGCAACTGCCGCTCACCATACACTATTGCCAAAAATGAAATGATACTTTAAAAAATTTACATATTTATTCGATATTTTATCTAGATTTAAATTAAATTTACCAAATATGATATAATAATTTAAAGTACTATAGAATTAGAATACTTTATCAATATACTATCCTATTTTACCTTATTTGATTTAGCTTTATCAAATGAGTCTTAAATTGAGAATTTTTTTATGACAAATATGGAGTCCCAAATGGAGAAAGACTAATGGCCCAACATAGTCAATCCTTTATTTAATTTATCTTTTAAATTCTAGGAGGTAACCAAAAGTCAATCTAGATATCCAACGCAACGGGTAGAAATCAAACCCCGCCCCCCAGACAAAAATATGCATTTGGGCCCAAGCAGGGGCAGATTCATTTCCTCAAAATTGCGGTCCAAACACGCCATAGACTCATAGTTTGAATATTTTATATTTTATTTGTTTAATAGGCGAATATACTTATACAAATATAATTGATGTCACTATATAACTGACTTTCACTTCACTCGCCAGCCATACATGACCAGCCCGGTATCATCGACGAATTTCTTTATTGTCGCCATTATCTGAAAAGGGTGATTCTTTCTTTCCATTTCCTCGTTCATTCCGCTGTTCTAGCTTTAATTTTGATATTTCCTTTTAGCTATAATTAATCACAGCTGTAATTGCCAAATTCCCCGGTGAGTTGTGTGTAATTGGCCTCCTGTGGCGGAAAAAGTTGATTCCTTTAGGTTTTGTTAATCAGTGCTCTTTTCACCGTGACATTGTTGAAAGGGGGAAAATCATTATTTGCAAAATATCTGAATCTTTTCTTTGTCGTGAGGCGGTATAGCCAATGTCTGTCTGTTTTTTCAGGATAAAATTCCTTTTGTCATGTGGCTTATCTGAATCTTGTGATGGGCAAGTCTGGTGAAGTTTAGAAATCTTAATTGTTTCTCAATTGTTTGCTGCAGTGATATCTGAGTAATGGCGGAGGACAAGTGTGCGATCGCCAAGGATGTAACTGAAGTAAGTTTATTTTTCTGGAAGATGGTTTGGTGTGATCATATCCGTGCTGTTGAGTTTTTGGCTTGACCAATATCCGTGCTTTTCTTTTGTTGCGGCACAGTTAATTGGTAAAACCCCATTGGTGTTTCTCAATAATGTTGTGGACGGTTGTGTAGCTCGTGTTGCTGCCAAACTGGAAATGATGGAGCCGTGCTCCAGCGTTAAAGACAGGTATAATTTGGGTTATTTATCAATATATCTAGAATAAACTTTGTGTGTTTTCATTTATCAGGTTTACCATTTACCAGAACTTTTTTGTCTCCATTTTGCGATTTTTCTTTCTGAATAGTATTTTTTCTGTGCAGGATTGGTTATAGCATGATAGCTGATGCTGAGGAGAAGGGCCTTATCAAACCAGGGCAGGTTAGTTGTTGAGTTTCATAACGTGGATTCTTCTTCTCGAGGCATGTCTGGTGCTAATAATATGAAGATTTTGTATCTATTGAGATTATATTGAAATGTACTTCCCTGGAAAACCTTATTGTTTTGTTGATTTCAAAGTTTCTGTAAGAACTCATCGATGCATGGGTCTCCATAGTTCATGTGAAGATATGCTAGTTACAGTATGAGTAAAAGTTTGCCTTGAATCTATTGATTGAAAAATGTTAGCATAGATTCGAGGACTCTAGAGTGTTAAACTGAAAGACACAGAAAGTCACTCATTAAATGTGGTTGATCCAATAATGGATCTATTTCTGTCAGAACAAGCTCACAGGGCTGGTCTGATTCACAACCTTTTACAAGAGTTTAATCCATTTGATGGTTGTTATATCCTTATCTCCTTTTTGTATTTGGCTTCTATGAACTTTTGGCTAATCCTAAATCTCTAATGACATGTCAACTTTGTATACCTTTATCTGTTGAAGCTTTGAGTTTAAAAAATCACTAGTTTGACTTGGTTTTGTTGATGGTTGCTTAAGAGTGTCCTTATTGAGCCTACAAGTGGCAACACTGGCATTGGGTTGGCCTTCATGGCTGCAGCTAAGGGTTACAGGCTTATCATCACCATGCCTGCTTCAATGAGTCTTGAAAGAAGAATTATCCTTCGAGCTTTTGGTGCTGAGTTGGTGCTCACTGATCCTGCTAAAGGAATGAAAGGTGCTGTTCAGAAGGCTGAAGAGATATTGTCCAAGACACCCAATGCTTACATTCTACAGCAGTTTGAAAACCCTGCAAATCCGAAGGTAGGCCACAATAAAATTTTGACAAGTTGGATGTTTGGAATTTTTTTAGTAATGTTTGATCCTTTTTCTGTAGATACATTATGAAGCCACTGGACCAGAGATCTGGAAAGGCACAGATGGGAAAATTGATGCCCTGGTTTCTGGGATAGGTACAGGAGGTACCATAACAGGTGCAGGCAAATTTCTCAAAGAGAAGAATCCTAACATAAAGGTTTGCTTGACTTTATCTTGACCAAAATACTATGTAAATACAAACTTATTTCTAAACTATGCATAAATATGATCCATATCTGCTCTTTGCCAATTTCGCATTATTTCAGATATTCTTAATTTTCACTTTCCAAATGTCAATATGGTCTTTGTTACTTTTTCATTTTCAGCTGTATGGTATTGAACCTGTTGAAAGTCCTGTTCTATCTGGAGGAAAGCCTGGTAAGTTACATTAATTCCTCATAGCAGCTGCTTCTTGCACTGGCTTCCATTTGGGCATTAGTCTCTAGAGCTGGGGTCTGGTTATGCTGCATGGACTAGGATATTTTTCCCTGTAGTTAAAAAATATAGTAGATGGTTATATTTTGTTGTGATGGCTTGATAGGGGTCATATTGGAATTGCAATTAGCAAGTCCTAAATAATATAATGGATCAAATTATGTGTGGAATCATGATTTCTCATAGGTATGGTTGATCTTAAAATCATTTTTTCTTGTGAGTATTCACACTGTTACGAACTTTGATTGGCCTTTACATTTCCAAATGTGATCTCACAAGTGCTTATGGTTATGGCCAATGGCATATAGACAAAGTTATAAATATTATAATCTCTAGTGCAAATGCAATTGCCAAGCACCCTGTATATAGTGATGATGTTCCCTTCTTGTTCTGTACGTTAGGTTCATGATGCTTTTGACTTTTTTAAACCACTAATTATGTAGTGTGTTCAGTGATATGTATAAAATGCAACTCAAGGAATTAATAGGCAAAGGAGAAAGAGAGAGTGATGAAGAACAAGCAAATGGAAAAGTGAAGGGGACAGACGAGAGAAAAATAGAGACAAAAAATTCTAAAGAATTTTCTATTATCAGTTATTTATGCTGTTCAGGAATGAGAGCTTAAAAACTAGCATGGGTCTTGCCAAAGCTTATAAATTTGTTCTTAAACATTCAATAATTTGCTTACATCTGTCCAACATTTCTATTTGCTGCCTTATTTTTTCATTTTCTTTGTGTTGTAGTTTCATGTTCTAAAGCTCCTTTCCAAAAGAGAGAAAATTTCTTAACGTGGTTTCTGGTTTTCAATTAATGCCTAAGGTCCTCATAAGATCCAAGGAATTGGTGCTGGTTTTATTCCTGGTGTACTGGAAGTTGGTCTCATTGATGAAGTTGTTCAAGTAAGAAGGATTTTTTGTTCTCTCTGTGATTGGATTTTTTTTTTTCCTTCTTTTTAGCTATCTTTCAATCATCACTGGTTGTCATTGTGTATGTTTATTATTCTAAGGAATGCCTTTTTTGATCTATTGGGCGGCTGGGCATGTGGCACAAATGCATGAATTTATTTTTTCCCAGTGTTTTTATTTACTACATCAATTTAGAGTTGTGTTCATTTTCTGACTTCAATTGATAAAACATGAAAGCATAAAATGTGAGGTCGCTGCTCATTATTCTTGGCAGATTTCTGTCTTTCAGACTTGCTTGCAATAGAGGTTTAGCCATTTATCTGGCACTTGCTTTGGTTAGCAATGGATTTTTTTGGGTTCACCGATTTTCTCTTAAGCAAGTGCTTTCCAACTTGTAATCCAACTCCTTCGGACTATTTGTTTTTGCTTGAATAGAGGAAGTAGTAGTTTTCCCTACCTCAAGGATAAAACCTTTTCCTTCTTGCCTGCTAAAGAGTCAGCAAAGAAGAGAATGGAGAGCCTTTATTTCTATTTATATAAAGTAATGTTATTATATGTTATCAGATAGTTTACTAGGTACTGCTAACTGTGTCCTTATGACCCTAAAGTTACATGCTGGTTAGCCTAAAATCGTATCTGTTGAAGAATTGATACTTGTTTTTGGTTTTGCACTATTTTTGCTAATGGAGATGGGCATAAATTGCTAAATAGCAATGGCTTTCAAAGTTACATAATATGTAATCGCAGTAAGGGAGGGGGTCAAACATGGTAAAACAAATGTTACTTAAGACAGAAATCATAATAAATTGTACTGGCTTGTAAGATGTAAATCAATGATGAATGTTCAATGTTGTTCACTCTCTTTTTCTCTCTGTCTAAAGTGCTATCCATGATTTGTAGAATATGTTAGAAATATTCTATGAACAATTTAGGAACCTCTGGGAACCACATGGAAACTTCATGCAAATGGTGCTTGGTAATTTACTAGGAATATATGCCCCATAGATGATCTTTGACATGACTGTAATTTTTCTCAACAGCCTTGACAAATTTGATAAATGCTATTATTTTATTGCCTTAAAGTTCAAAACCTCAATTTTCCATAGGATCTTGAGGTGTTGTTGGCATGCTTTTGCACTTTAGCTTATTATAGCTTGCCTATCCCTTTCTTATTCAGTATGCATGGTTCGCTGTTTAATGTGTTTTGTGTAATTATACTTGTGTTTTCAACTTGGGTTGCTGCTTGTTTTTATTTGTCATGCTAACTAATGCTCTATATGTTTTGGCTTTTCAATCTTTTATTTATTTATAAATTTCCCAGGTAGCTAGTGATGAAGCCATTGAAATTGCAAAGCAAGTTGCATTAAAAGAAGGGCTTCTTGTAAGTTCACACTGCACTAAATCTTGACAACTTGCATGTGCAGTCTAAAAAATTTTCAAAATAGTTCACAATTAGATTATCACTGCAAATGGTGCCATTTTCTTCTTTAAGTTTTGATTGTGATGACAACAACTGCAGGTGGGGATATCATCTGGTGCTGCGACTGCAGCAGCCATCAAGATTGCAAAAAGGCCAGAAAACGCTGGAAAACTTATTGTTGTAAGCATGCTGACATTTTTTCAAAATTCTCAATATAACAGAGCTTATGGACATTTGTGTTATTTTATCTTCTCTTTTTGCACCTTTTTTTTTTTCTTTGGGCGGGGGAGGATGGTGAAGGGAGTTAAGAGAAAGGCAAAAAGATATAATTTGAAGCAGTTAGAAAAGGTTTATTTGCCATCTATAAACTAGAGGACTGAGCTTTAGGTGTGCAATTTGTGAAAAGGGTTCAAATGCTTTATTTTGCATGGATAGGATCCATGGCTTTGTTAAGTTTATCAAATACTACAAACTAAAAGTTGAAAAAGAGGCCTAAGTAAGTAATTATCAATCATGGGACAGAGTTTTACCAAGAAAGAAGCATGACAAGGGGTGTAATGCTTGTGGTGCCCCATTGGAAACTACCATGCATGCCTTAGGGATTTGTGGATAACCTAGCTAGCAATAAAGGGAATCCAGATTTGTGTTGGGTGGAGGTTTAGGCCATTGCTATCTGGTGTATTTGGAACTGGAGAAACAATAGTAGTTTAGGCCATAAAGGGAAACAATCAAGACTTCCAGGAGTAGTGTATGGATAACCTAGCTAGCAATAAAGGGAATCCAGATTTATGTTGGGTGGAGGTTTAGGCCATTACTATCTGGTGTACTTGGAACTGGAGAAACAATAGTAGTTTTTAGGAAGGTTTCTCAGGCTGGATAACCCAACTAAGGTCATTGAGTGCTGGTTGCCTGTATGTAGGGGTTGCTAAGGAGTACCGGGGGGGATAGGGTCCTCAAGAGTCAGGGAGGATCTTGTTTGAAGCCCTCCTAAGACTGACTGGGTCAAACTCAATACAGATGGGGCAACTATTTTCAAAAGTTACAAGGCAGGTTGTACCAGAGCAGTGGAAGCCAAAGCCTGGGGAGAGTGGGAGGGCCTAAGGAAGCCTGGTATCTAGGCTATAGGTAGGTGATTTTGGAATTGGACTCATTGACTCTAGTCGAAATGATCTCATGAAGACATACAGGCACAATGAAGAGTAATCCTGTTGTTCGTAGAGTTAAAGATTTTATAAATCAAGATTGGCAAGTCAAGATTAGGCACATTCTTAGAGAGGCGAATTGTTGTGTGGATGGTTTGCCAAACCGAGTCTTACTCAAGAGTTTGGCACTAAGAACTGGGTCTTCCCCCCCTAGTCAAATAAGGAAGTCTCTCCAAGTTGATACAATAGGAGTCTATACTAAAAAAAATGTTAACATTTCATGGGACTCTTGCTTTTTAAGTTCATGATGAATTTTTTCTTTTGACCTAGGGCAGTGGCTCAATTTTCATTTACCGTTCTCCTCGTGGGAAGTTGGGAACTCAAATCCTGGCAAAGGAAAATTTTGTCTCTTCATAGCCTTTTTTCTCATGAATAGTGTGCCAAGTGCATGGCTCTGCTAGAAAACATCTTCTAGTTGTATAGTCCACTAAACTGACCTTGTAGTTAATTGGCCAAAAAATAATAGCATGAGCAAAAATGTATACCTAATTATTTATTGGTTAATTGAATACATTGTTCATGGATACTTACTGGTTAATGAATGCTGTCAGTCAGCTCATTGCCAGTATGTAGGAAATCTATCAAGGATTTTGATTTGATCATGAAAAGTTATTCGTGTTTGAGTGTTTTTGAATATCAGATGCATTAAATCATGTCACTGAGCCCACGTTGTTGTTATAGGCTGAAATCAACTTTTTCTACTCCCAGAAGAAAAGTTCATTCCAATGGGACAATCACTATGAAATGTAACTGAAACAGGAGTGTCCAACACTATTCAGTCTGTTTGTCTAATATTTGTCAGAATCTTTGTTAAGTTGCAGTTGCCTTGAGCTTCTTTAAAATTATTTAGAACAGTAGTTGAATGGCTAACAAGAGGTAGTTAGGTGATTATCCCGTGCAGGTGCTGTTTTTCCAATGTTAAAACAATACTTTCTTTGTAACATTGATTTAGAACAATGACATTTTTGTATGAAACTGCATATATCTATATACAGCATTTGAACATCCAACAACCTAATTTGTATAGCTTTTATGATACTACAGAATTTCATTCCTTGCACCACTAAAACACAGTTGATCTATTTATTTATGCAGGTGATTTACCCAAGCTTTGGCGAGAGGTATTTATCCTCCGTTCTGTTTGACTCGGTGAGAAAGGAAGCAGAAAGCATGACCTTTGAGTCCTGAATACCCAGGTTAGAGGATTAAATTTTCACAAATGCCTGTCACGGGGGACAGTGATCTTTCGTTAGGACATTATTAGGACTTGTTTGTAATAATTTGGAGTCCTTTTGATAGTTGTCCTAAGAATGGCTAGAATAATGTTATTGTATTTCGTGTTAGGTAATGAGGAGACAAGTAATATACAATTACAAACCATTTTCCAAAATGGAAAATTGTTGATGAATAATGTTATTGTTTTTATCAAGTACTTCCATTTGCTACAGTATAGGTGGACTAGATGAAATTTTTGCTGTCCATTGTTTTCTCTGAATGATTGCAGTGATCCTTGGTTTTGTTCTCTCTTGTGCTTGTAGTTTCTTTCTGGTTCGACTTAGACATTTGAAACTTTTCCTTTTCCAGGGGTTCATGGAGTAACAAAATTATAGTGGTTTAATCAAAAACGTCCAAAACATGAAAAATAATCTAAAATACAACTGGTTACGTGAGCTGTATGGGGAAAAAAACTTAAATTTATTTGTTATTTATAAGTCCACACTAGCATTTTTTAAATTTTTTATATTAAAATTTCATCCATAGGTCTCGTTTGCATTTAAAAAAAAAAAAAAAAAGGAGTTTAGAGAATTTGAAAGCAAATTTAGGGAAAATGAATTGGAAAAAATGGGTATTGAGATTTTTTTTTTTTTGAAAATATGTAAAGTAGATTTAAAAAGTGACTGTAGAGAAAGGAGATTTTAAAAAAGATAAATTTGGGAGAAAGTAAGTTTAAATAAAATGGGCTTGAAAAAATAAATTTAAATAATTATTATTAATATATGGGAATAAGAAATAATAAAAGTCAATTATTCAAAAAAAAAATTTATCTATTAGAATAAAACTTTATCACTGATAAGATTGTTAATTGATTAAATTTTAATCTGAATCTAATCTAAATTCGATTCGAAATTTAAGATTCGAATCCGATTAAAATATTCAATAAATCAAGACTAATTATAAATATCTGTAATTTAAAATAAATGAATTGAATATAAAATTAAGTAATCTAATCTATTTATGCTCCAAATCTAAATTTTAATAATATTTTTAATTAAATTAATAATCTTATATATATATATATGATATTAATAATTCAAAATCGTAGCAACTAAATAGAGAAAATTTAAAAAATTAAGAATTAATATAATTAATAAAATAAAGTTGAGAAATTTAAATGTAAAAAAAAAATTATTTTTTTATTAGATTAAATTTTTTTATCTTATAAAATATCAAATCAGATTCGGATATGATAATGATTAATAGAATTCAGATACACACTTTGATTCAAATGTGACCCAATAACACTCCTAATCCCCACTTATTCTATATTTCTCTTAAAATGTATTGAAATGTTTTTAAAAAAAAATTTCCATTCTTGGACATTGAAACAAAAATTGATCCTCAATAAATACACATGTTTTGGTTGACTTTTACTTCCATTTATCCTCGCAAGAAACAACAATATATAACTTGTGATGTTAATTAAATCTAGTAGTCAAAATACTATTGACATTTCTAATCAAATAAAATGGTTAAAGATGTTCAGGGAATTTAGTGGTGAGGTGTAATAATCAGTCAGATTTATTTCAAAGTATGCAAATTCGTTTATAATCACAAATCAGGATCATCTGATCAAGTGGAGAACTATCATTGGTCCTCAGACTTTACAAAACTATTCAAATTGAATACCTTATCTTTTAATTCGATCATATGGCATATCTCAACCTCCTAATTTAACTTAATTGAGTAAAATTCCTTACTCCATCAACGAATCACTATTAACCATGTTGACCTTTTAAAAACCCTCCCAAAAAAAGCGTTAACTTTTTACCCATCTTTCTCTTTGCTTGCGGTCTACAAGAGGAAACTTCCAAAGATCAAGAAAGAAACCGGACGGTCAACAAATTATATTTTAACTTAAATTTAATCTGATTTTAATTCAATTTTTATATATAATATAATTAAAATATTTTAATAAATCAAATTTAATTATAAATATTTATAATTTAAAATAAATAAATTATATATAAAATTAAGTAATTCAATTTGTTAAAAACTTAAATTAAAATTTTAATAATATTTGTTATTAAATTAATAATTTTATATATATAATATTAATAAATTCAAATTTACAAGAATTATGTTAAAAAAAATAAAAAATTTAATGATTAATATAATCGACAGATTAAAATTAAAAGACTTAAATATAAAAAATTATTATTTACATATTAAATCAATTTTTAATAAATTTAAAATTATTTATTAAATTTAAATATAATTTAATGTGTACAAATTTTACAAAATATAAGATTAAATTCAAAGATAAAATTAAGTATTCAAATTAGAATTTAGATTCAAATTTAAATTTATCTAATTTAATCAAAATTCAAATTATTGCTGGACAAAAACTGAAATTTACTGCTTAAGGCCTGTTTGATAAAATTTTTTTATCAAAACCCCCGTAGCCCCCTGCTTGATACTTAAATCCCTCTTTATCTTTTCTTAAAATTCACTTAAGTCCCTTCTTCTCAAATCTCTTGCTTAAAAAAAAAAAAAAAACTTACATAGTTTGATATAATGCTAGCGACAAGGATTGCTTTCCTAAGATTTGAGCAGAATTAATCTCATTCTTTTTACTTTAATTATTTGATATAATTAATTAATCTAATAACGCAAATTCAACATATAACATATTAAATAACAAAATTTTTAAAAAGTAATTCACTCTTTAAATATGTAGTGTAAATATTAATGATTGGAGGTAAAGTTTTCATAGAGAAAAAAAAAAGAAAAATAAATAAAAAACTCAACAAAAATTATTATTTTTATCGTAAACCAAATTAAATACGATAATTTTATTTTCATTCTTTTATTATTACCAAAATACATGTTTTAATCAAATTCTAAAAAAATTAATTAGAAAAATAACAGAAAATTTAAATCTACAATGTAAAAAATTTTAAATAAATAAAGGAAAAACAGAGTTCTCGCCGTCTTCAGAAATACATCACCAAAAAAAAAAAAAGAGAGGTAAGATGACGTGCTCTAAAGGTAGAATTGCAGCACGGTACCGTACATGTTCCACATCTCACCGGATCATATCCTATTCCCTCCCCGCTTGTACCATTATCCTCCCCTCCGCCTTTCCTCAGCCGAAGAAATCCTGTAACCCCCTTCCGGCGAAGACACGGTCGGAGAGCTCGGCCAATACAGCGTTCACCGTCAACAGCACCACGCTCGATCCGGCGATGACGCCGAGCACCACGCCGGTTGTTCCCACCACTTAGCGAACGCCGGCCACTCGATTTCTCTCACCTCCTCCGCCACTCCTTCCAAGAACCCCTTTCCTTCTCCCTTCTCTTTCTCTCTCATCGCCTTCCTTATCTCCGCCCCCAGCGCTGTAGCTTCTTCGTCGCCACCGGAGGCGGTTTTGGGTTCCGATTCGGATTCGGAGACACTGTTGGTGTCGGTGGGTGATTTAGGCTTGTCTTCTTCGGCTGTGGCGGCTATGGTAAGACGCATTTTTCTGTTCTGGAATCTAGTGGCGAAGATTGGGGTGCGCTTAGTGGATTGGGGGAAAATGGTTTGTGGTCTGAGAATTTGTGGGGGATGGTGTTTGGGTAATACATGAGGAACTTGCAGTGAGAGATGAAGGGCCATGCTTTCAGTGGGATGGAGAAGGGCGATGCGACCCGGGTGAACTCTTGTAGAAGTGATTAAATCTCGAAAGATCAGGGGAGGACTTTCTGAAAAAAGATTTCGAAATAAAAAAAATTAATTTTTTATGAGAAAAATGTTGTCGTGTTAAATATATTTATTTATAATTGACATAACTCAGTAATATATTAATTTTTAAAATTATTCTTTTATAAAAATAAGATAGTTTAGTAGTGAACAAATTATTTTAAAATAAAACCTAATGTTGTCAGGTTGATTTAATTTTTTTGTTCACATGAAAATCAGCAAAGAAAAAATATTAACAATGATGTTTAAATTTCAACAATAATTCTATATGTTCTTCAATTTCTACCAATTAATAATTTAATTTTCGAATAAAATGCTTTTGTATGGCATAAAAGTTTATTTATGAATAAGCTATTTTAAAATAAAATTTGATGATTTGACAAGTTTGAAATATCAAAAAAAGTAGGACGAGTTATTTTTCAAGTTAAATAATTTTAATCTCAAATAGAGTAATCCAACTTTAGAATTACAATAAAAATAACAGTTGTTATGATGACACACACATGCATACTATTAAAATATGAATGTAATAGGTAGTTGATATAATAATTATGATATTCTAAAAATATTGTTTAAAATAGTTTAAATCTTAGTAAAACTATATCTTGAAACCTAACCCAATGACTGATAGCTATCACGACGAATTTTTGTAAGCAATCCTTCTAGTAGAAATACTTACTAATTTTTTTTTTTAAAAAGAAAACCAAACAAATATTTAAAATTGATTCTAAGACCTTTGCTTTAAGAACTTTAGGCTTCTGTTTGAACGGCTGATGAGAGTTTGATTGTAAGCAGAATTTTGTTAATTATGTTTTGAGTCAAAATTTTTGAGTTATTAAAATTGTAAAAACTGTTGGATGGTTCTAATTTGAAATGCCCTTGCTTGGGGCAAGTATTTGGATGACTCATGTGTTCAACTACATTTTCTAATTAAAAATTTAATTAATTAAATAAAGATGACCAAGAAAGAAATTAACAAATAACTAAATAAAAATTATCTTAAAACACACACAAATTAACTTGTCAATTATTTCATTATAGTAAGATAATACAAAACACCACAAATACTTTACTAGTCATCATCCAAAAAGACAACTATAATGATCGAATTTTTGATTTAATTAAGATTAGAGGCCTATTTGCAACAATTAAAAGTTTATTGGGGCTAGAGTGTAAAACTAGAGGGACTAACTTGCAGGAATTATAAGTTAAGGGGTTAAATTAGGAAAACAGGAAAGTTTTAAGGCTTACTTGAAACCTTCGGGGGGCCAAATTGAAGAAATTAAAAAAATCAGGAACTCAATTGAAAGTTGCATTGGTGAAATTGAAAGAAATAAAAATAGGAGGGATCGGATCTGGAATAAAACCTGCAGGTTCGGTTCAATAGTGGACCAAACACTGTGTAGGCCATTCCTTCATCTTTTCAGTTGATTTTGGCTTTAAAATTTGGTTTTCATGTGCAAGGTGAGTTGTTGAGTGTTTGCCCTCAACTAATTTTTGAAATCTAGAAAGAGATTAGGAAGAAATTCAAACTAGTTTGACCGACTAGGTTCATGGACGACCAAGTTGGTTTTTCTGAGTTTTGAAACTTATTCGACCAGTTGTTCTCCCACTAAAGCCTGTAGGTCAATTCATCCAGTCTGTAATTACGATCTTCAGCCATCAATTGACACAGGTATGAGCTTGTATCTTGGAAAAATGTTTTTGTTTCATTTTAGGTTGTTGCAAACCCAAATACAGAAGAGACCTGGGTTTCTGGGTGAAAGAGACGATGGCTGGGGTCCAAGTCTGTG
Source organism: Thlaspi arvense (assembly GCA_911865555.2). Taxonomy (NCBI): domain Eukaryota; kingdom Viridiplantae; phylum Streptophyta; class Magnoliopsida; order Brassicales; family Brassicaceae; genus Thlaspi; species Thlaspi arvense. The sequence goes on along the minus strand of CAJVSB020000447.1, from coordinate 7,669 downwards.
TTGGGTAGGGCCAGGCTTGTTTGGGCTTAAGCTTGGCCAGTTTGGGCCATGGCCAGTGGGTCGGCCTACTGTGCTGGGTTAGGCTAAGTCAACTCATGAGTTAACTCAGCCCAGCATTTTATCCATTAGGGTTGACTCAATGAGTCAACCTAGTGAAAAATAGGGATATGTTATCCTAGGGACAGGTGAGAATAAGATTAAGGATTGAGTAGGGGTGTAAAATATGCTAAGCCCAATGGCCTGCCCGCATAACCAGACGAATGGGTAGGGCTAGGCTAGTAAAATATAGGTTCGATTGTTTTTGCCCTAGCTTGAAAATAGATTGGGCCAAAATAGGCCAGCTGATGATGGGTTGGGCCAACTTGTTGGCCCGAATAAATTTAATAAATTTAATATCATTTTCTTTTTCAAACTTTTTTATACATTTAAATTTAATAAATTATGTTAATAATAATATTTTTAATGTTATCTTTAATAAATATATTATTTTATAATAGAAGTTGAAATTTAATAAAAAATATGTTTTCATTTATCATGTTTATATTATATCATGTGAATTATAAATTAAAAAAAGAAACAAAAGTATGAGCCCTGTTGCATCTATATAAATTTGAATAATTTAAACTAAACCTCAACCTATTATATTTGCATCTTTATGTAATTTTCTACTAAATATTATAAAAGTAAGAACAAAAATAGAGATTATAAATTTGTAAAATTTTATATTGTCAAAATTATAATTACAACTTACAAAAAGTAGTAGTAACAAATATCCCATCATTCTATTTTTTTTTGTTTTCAACTTATACGGACTAATTAAATTATAAAATTTGTATTATTATAAATTTTTTCAATTTTTTTTTAAATTTGGGGCTGCGGGCTAGGCCACTTAAATGCTAGCCCGAAGCATTTTCGGGTAAGCCTAGCCTGGCTCGAAATCCTTTTGGCCCATATGGGCCAACCTGAATGGATCGTGCTGGCTTGAATTGACAACTCTAGGATTGAGGGGAATAAAATAATCCAGAATTTGGGGATAGGCTATCTAGGGTTTTTGATGGATGCAAAATTGGTTCAAGGGCTGGTTTAGTGGGATGTTTGACCAGTTACAAGTAGGTTTGACCAATTCACACTTCTAGACTTGTTGGTTCATCAGGAATTAGCCGGTTCAGTGTTATTTTGAGGCCAATTCAGTGTGCAAGTACACGATTTTAAGGTTTCTGACCCTGGTTCATGCCGGCTCAAGGTAAATAAGGCCGGTTGAGTCTAGTTCAAAGAGATTAAGGTTGGTTTAGACCAGTTCTAGAGTATTCATGATTAGTTCAAATTGGTTTCGAGGGGTGCATGGCTAGTTCATCCTTATTCAAGGTGATTTAAGGCTAGTTTAAGGCAGTTTAGGCTGGTTTAGGGCAGTTCAAGGGTTTTAGAAGCTAGTTCACTACGATTCAAAGGTATTTAAGTGAAATTAAGCAGTGTTCTTGAGTTGCGTGCATCCCGGGTGTTGGGTAGTGCAGAGGCTAGGTTGCAGGTGTATGCACTAACCTATTAGGACACTCAGGCATTGAACGCAATGATAAGAGGTATGATTATAGTATATTTCTTGGAGGCTTGTGCATTGTTCGATCTTGATTTTACCTACTCCTACGTGTCAATGATTTTCTCAACCCAACTTGATAGATAGTTGGACCTGCTAAAGTGTTCGTTCTCTGTAGTGACACTTATTAGGGAGTCAGTGTGGGTGACGCAAGTATATAGGTCGTGTCTGATTTAGTGTTGCCAATATGGAGTCCACAATGAGCTTGGTACTTTTGGCTATATTGGAGTTTGACGTGATTCTTAACATAGATTGACTAGCATCATATTATGCCATTGTAGATTGTCACTATAAGACAGTAAGTCTTGAAGCACCGGGTGAGGTGCTATATGTCTATTAGGACAATTATTCTTTGATTTTGGCTCCCATTATCTTGCACTTGAGGGCTCAGTAGTTACTTAATTAGGGGTGTCAAGGATTTTTTGTCACTGTTATGGACACGCGAGCTAAGGAGCCATAGTTAGAGTAGGTACTAGTTGTTAGTGAGTTTTTGGATGTGTTTCTTGAGAAGTTACCGGGTCTTTCTCTTGATAGGGAGATAGAGTTTTGCATTGATCTACTGCTAGGTACTAAACTAATTTTTATTCCTCTATATCATATGGCTCCAGTAGAGCTTAGAAAGCTTAAAGAGCAATTGTAGGATTTATTAGATAAGGGTTTCATCAGGATGATGTACTTATCTGTGGGGTGCACCAATATGTTTTTTAAGAAGAAGGATATATCCCTGAGGCTTTGTATTGATTACCGATAGCTTAATAAGGTGACAGTGCATAACTGATATTTGTTGCCTAGGATCAATGATCTACTTGATTAGCTATGTGGAGCCAGCCATTTCTCTAAGATAAATCCTCAATCTGACTACATCAGTTGAGGATCCGGACAGGAGGACATCCCTAAGATTACTTTTAGGACCTAGTATGGACATTGTGAATTCTTGGTAATGTCCTTTGGACTAATGAACACCCCTACTGCTTTTATGGATTTGATGAAAGGATGTTTTGGGCCTTTTTGGACATATTTTTGACAGTATTTATTGATGATATATAGGTCTACTCGAGGAGTAAGAAGGAGCATATGATGCATTTATGCGAGGTTTTGCAGACATTGAGAGACCATTAATTGTATGCCAAGTTTTCAAAGTACAAGTTTTGACATGATAGTGTGGCTTTCCTGAGCATGTAGTATTAAGAGATGGGATCACTATTGACTCCCAGAAGATCGAGGCCGTACAATAGTGGCTGAGGCTAGGTATTACCATCATTTTGTGCAAGATTTCTCTAGGATAGTCACGCCTTTGACTAGATAGACTCAGAAAGGGGATTAAGTTTTAGTGGTTGGATACTTATGAAGAGAGCTTCCAGAAGCTCAATAATTGTTTGACTACTGAGCTTGTGTTGGCTTTATCCTTGGGAGCACGTGGATTCTCGGTGTATTGTGATACCTCCAGGTTAGATTGAGATGCGTGTTGATGCAGCATGGACAAGTGATAGCTTATACTTCTAAATAGCTTAAGAAGTATGAGTAAAACATCCTACCCCCAACTTGGAGCTCACAGTTGTGGTATTCGTACTGAAGATATGGAGGTACTACTTGTACAGAGAGCCATGTGAGATCTACACCATCACAAGAGTTTGAATTATATATTTGAGCAGAAGGACCTTAACCTCAAACAATGGAGATTGTTAGAGTTTTTTAAGAACTATGATTGTACTATACAATACCACCCAAGAAAGGTAAACGTGGTCACCGAGACTTTAAGTGGGAAGTCTATAGGAGCTTGGCACATATTCCCCTGTAAGACAACCTTTGATAGCAGCCTTGTACAGATTAGAGGGTGATGGGGAACAATAACAGGGGGGGATACTGAGTGACTACTAGTATAGTTGCATGTATAACCATCCTTGATAGACAGGATCAAGAAGGATCAAGAAAGGAACATCGGGCTAGGTAAATTGCAAAAGGATGTACGGGCTGGCAGGAACATTGAGTTTGAGGTCAATTCAGAGGGGGTACTACGATGTAGGGGTTAACTATGTGTGCTTGACATGGATGACTTAAGAAGGACGCTATTAACAGAAGCACACAATTCCCGATACACTATCCACCTTAGTGCCTCTAAGATGTATCAAGATTTGTGGATCGACTGACAAATACTGTGCATTTTCTTCCAAATAAAATGAGGTACAGTGCGTCACAGTATGCCTAGCTATATTTGGATGAGATTATGAGATTATGAGATTACACGGGGTGCATTTGTCTATTATCTCCGATAAAGGATCTCAGTTTACATCCCAGTTTTGAAAGGCATTTTAGGAGACCATTGGGACTTGATTGGACTTAAGTACAACATTTCATTCATAGATTAATGTCACGACTCAATCCGGGCCCCGTGACCGGTACTAGAGTCCATGACCTTAGTTAGCCTAATAGTAAAAAACCATACCTAGAGATCAAACAATTCATATATATATATATATATATATACATTATGCAGTCCAAAATACAAACAAGATCTTGTCTGAGGGATATAGGGAGCACTAAAGTACAAAAATAAATAAACAAAAGGACATGCCCGTACATCGATCGACTCGAGAAGCACAAATCTGGAACACTACTATCTGGTACATGAACGGTCAACTCGATTTGAAAGGATAATATGGTGTGAGTTGCGAAATTCAGTGAGTAAGGATGATATCTAAACTATGCATACTAGGATATATATCACATAATCATACCAAATATACGCATATTATATATACATTAAGCAATATCAACATCCAAAAAAACATGTGAGAGCACACAAATCCCACCACAAGACCTTGGTCCCATGGTCCTCACAATCGTAGGCATCTTCCTTCTCACGATTGGAGACATTACAAACATATTAGACGGCCATTTCCCGATCAGAGGAATTCTCCGTCTCACGATCGGCTCAACTCAATCACATACCACACGCTTTCAATCGGAGGCATCTTCTATCTCACGACCGGAGCAACCCAACCTCATCACATAGCATAACTCCTCACACATCAAGTCAAACAAGCATATACATATGCATACATAGTCAGGTCTCAAACATCAATAACAATATATTAACATAACCCACTGTCAGTTATATATGACATACAACATATATCCCAAAACCATATAACCAAAATACAGTAAAAGTCAACAAGTCCATCATACCAGGAAAATATAGTGTAAAATGCATGCATAGAGAGAGTATCATCATTCAACGTACGGGTCGAGTCAAAAAGTAAAGTCCCAAGTCACCTCACCAGCCCGATAGGGTGTGCCCCTGCTGATGAATCTGTAATCAAATCACACAAAACTATCACCATCGCCAAAGTCAGCACAAGAACAAACTTGAAAATCTCAACCCAGCTCAAATCCCCATCGGCATCCTGGCACGCATCTTGAAACACCCACTATCCATCGTTGAAACCCACACAACTCACTAAAACTCTAAAATTGTCACTCAACAATCTTCAATAATAATGAACCAGCCTCCCCAACCCCCAAACTAGGATAAAACTGGCCCCCAAAACTCTTAAATCGGCCTAAACCTACCTAAAACTACCTCAATCTCAACTCGATTGGCCACAAAACCTTAAAAATGGATCTAGAAGCCAAAAATCCTAGGAATCAGTTTGAACCAGCCAAAAGGCCTTAAACCAGCCCTGAACGGATCAAAAACTATAATCCTAAACACCGCCCATAAACTGAGCCCGGTTCACCTTGAACCAGACATCCAAAAATCTCCAAGTTACATGGGTAGCTAGATTTCATCATGTTGAACCAGGAACTGGTTCAACTCCTCCAAGAACCAGTCTAAAAATGGGTGAATCGATTGCTGAAGGAATTACACTAAATCGGCCAGTTCACTCACGAACCAGCCATCCAAACTTTTTTCAAAACCATCTGGTCTAATGGTCCTCAACCCAACGGATCAAGAACAGGCTTAATTGCCCAAAGAACCGACCTCAAAAGCCTTGAACTGGCCGGTCAAACCTGGCGAGTTCACTTGCCCAAAACCCCTAATCTTTAATATTTAAATTAATAAATCTTGGAATATCTAATTCTTGTTATCTCAACAACCCTTATCCCTGGTTTTTACTATCCCCGGAATAACCTACTCCCATTCCACTAAGTCAACTTGGATGGTTGACTCACTCCAACTAACATAAGGCCGAGTTGACTTTCTGAGTCAACTCAGCCCAACTCGTGGGCTGAGCCAACCTGGGCCGGCCTGGGCTAGCCTGCGCCTAGGTCTGTGGCCTGGGCCTCGCCCAACTTGAGCCAGCCCAGCCGTGACAAGACCCAGACCCTTCCAGGTCCTGTCTTCTTCACCTGCAACCCAGGTCTCAAACCCGGGTGCCCTACAATAAGGACCTATTAGAAAAACCAAAAAAATAAATGGGGAAAGGGAGCTTACCTCTACCGGCCGACCCCCACGACCACAGCATTGGCCCGGTGACCCTCGTAGCACCGACTAATCAGAGAAAAGCTGGCCAAAAGCTCCCACACAACTCGGAAACCTGTCGGACCGTGTGACTGCTTCGACCCAAATCTTCCCTCTCTCTCACCAATTGAAGGGAATTGATTGAGGCTTCAGTTTGTCCCATTAAATAGCCTAATGATGAAGAAAAATCCAAGCAAAAGTCAGACCTTCGTCGGTGCATGCTGATCTCTCAAGTCGATGGTCGACTGCATTCTTTTTTTTTTAATAATTGGGTCCTAACAACTAATGGGTAGTCAAAAAGGACAATTCAAATTTTGGAGGACATATTGCAGGTTTGTGTTTTAGATTTTGGTGGCGATTAGAGTCAGTATCTGCCCTTGATAGAGTTCGCATATAATAACAGTTATTAGTCTAATATTCAGATGGCCCCATTTGAGGCATTCACAACCGGCGGTGTAGGTCTCTGATTGGTTGGTTTAAGGCTAAGGAGTCGAGTTTGTTGGGATGGGATTTGGTGCAAGACGCGATGGACAGAGTTTGATTAATTAGAGACAGACTGTTTGCAGCACAGAACAGATAGAAGGCATATGTGGACCATTGACATAGCCCTTTGGAGTTTGCTATTGGAGATGACGTTTTCCTAAGGGTTTTTACGATGAAAGGCGTGGTCAGATTTGGGAAGAAATGTAAGCTTAGTTCTCGTTATATCAGCTTGCGTAAGGTATTGAATCGAGTAGGAGTTGTAGCATATCGTTGGGATCTTCCTCCAGAATTGTCAATGTGCATCCTATATTCTATGTGTCCATGCTGAGGAAGTATGTGTTAGACCAACGCACCTGATCGTGTCACTGGATATTCAGCTAGATTAGGGTTATCGTACGAGGGGGAGCCGGTGGTTATACTAGATCGACAGATGAAGCAGATCCACTCGAAAGAGGTACCCTCAATAAAGGTGTTGTGGAGGAGTTAGATCTCGAAAGAAGCCACTTGTGAGTTTGAGGAGATCACGTGCAGGAGATAGTCGCACTTGTTTGGTATGTGATCTATTTCTTTGTTTTAAAATTTGGGGACCAATTTTTATAAAAGGGGGAGAATGTAATGTCCCAAATTTTGATTTAATTAAGATTAGGAGCCTATTTGCAACAATTAAAATTTATTGGGGTCAAGTGTAAATTCGGAGAGACTAACTTGCAAGGAATTAAAAGTTTAGGGGTTAAATTAGGAAAACAGGAAAGTTTAAGGCTTAATTGAAACCTTCACAGGGCCAAATTGAAGAATTAAAAGAATCAAGGACTTAATTGAAAGAAATAAAAATAGGGAAGATTGGATCTAGAATAAAACTTATAGGTTCGGTCCAACAGTGGACCGAATACTATGCAAGCCATTCTTTCATCATTTAGCTGATTTGGCTCTAAATTTTTGTTTTCATGTGGAGGTGAGTTGTTGAGTGTTTTTTCCTCAACTAATTTTGAAACCTAGAGAGAGATTGGGAAGAAATTCAAGCTGGTTTGGCCGATTGGTTCATGCATGACAAAGTTGGTTTTTTTGAGTTTTGAAGCTCATTCAACTAGTTATTCTCTAATTAAAGCCTGTAGATTGGTTCGTCTGGTCCGTAA